>JAAGKR010001023.1:62966-147020 GCA_011419295.1 Clarias macrocephalus | reverse complement strand
GTGCACCTTATTCGGTGACGTCATGCCTGGCACAGGTTATAAGCCGAAGGTATTCGGCGGGTTTGACATGCACAGGCTTCACAACCGGGCAACAAAGAGATGTTCCCATAGCGTTTTCACGCAGCATCTCGTTCCCGCTTTATCAGGGAACAGGGTTACAGCCAAGTAACCCGAGACGTTCTTCCTTTTCAGTACTAGCATCCTCAATTCACCTAAAGTAAATAGAATAAACCTGAATTACCCCAAAGCCCAAAGCTCTAGTTTCTACAACAATTCTGGGGATTTCAAAGCTATTAAATAACACGTATGGAATTAGGTAACAACAATAACAACAACAGTCAATAATTTTTTTTAGACACGGATGTCAGCCTACTGAAGTGCATACACTTCAAGCATACAGAAGTGTGCTTGTATA
The DNA here is from genome assembly GCA_011419295.1 of Clarias macrocephalus. NCBI lineage: Eukaryota > Metazoa > Chordata > Actinopteri > Siluriformes > Clariidae > Clarias > Clarias macrocephalus. The sequence goes on along the minus strand of JAAGKR010001023.1, from coordinate 146,605 downwards.
TCAAAACACTCCTATATCAAAGTGAATTTCCCCCATAAGAAATAATGAAAACAGACTCCACAACTCATCAAAATAAATATCTAAAAATAATTAATATAAAATATAAAGTAAAAATAAAACAAATTAACCTGCAACCTTAACTTTACCTTTGAAAAAAGTAAAAATAAGTCCAGGCAGATAAGTGTTTCCGTTAGTGTTTGTGCGCGCACGTGCTGTGTGTGTTTGTGCTCCTTTTTTCTTACATAGTAACCCTACCGTGCGGGACGACTCACACACACTAATGGAAACACTTTTTTATCTGTTAAATTAACAAGGAACATCTCTACACATAACTCGAGTGCTCACACACTAACGCAATCACTGCTGTAAAGTAAAAATAAAACAAATTAACTTGCACTTTACCTTTGAAAAGAATCATGACAGAGAAGTGTATCAGTTAGTGTGTGTGTGTGTGTGTGTGTGTGTGTGTGTGTGTGTGTGTGTGTGTGTGTGTGTGTGAAGGCGAGAGGAGGAGGGAAGGGGCACACTGTCTAATGACACGCGCACACACACTAACAGAATCAGTGCAGGCTGACAGAAAGAGAGAAAATGGATCTTTATCCACAAGAGAGAGAAGAACTGTTGGCTCAGTTGTGATTACTTTACTCTCGGCATCAAAACAAGAAGCGCATGCGGGCTACATGATCCTCTGTACTCGTAAACCAAGACTTGCTCATTTTTCAAGTCACAATTTATTAAAAATCTTTGCTCGTCTTGCGGAACGCTCACAAACCGGGTTACTTGCTATCCAAGGTTCCACTGTATTGTCAAGTGCATTTGCAAAACCCTTTCAGCACCAGGACGAAACTGGCTCTCATAAAGACCATCCCAGAAAGACCAAAACTTACTTCTGCTGCAGAGGAGAAGTTCATTTAGAGTTACCAGCCTCAAAATTCACCATTTAACAGCACCTCGGATTAGAGCCATTATGAAGGCTTTACAGATCATGAATAGCAGATACATATCTACATTAACTGCTCAAAGGAGATTATTGGAGGCCTTCGGCATTGCTTTACAGCATAGAAAGAAATTAAAATCAGGACGACCATGGAGTTAGAATGTGATCCCAAACTTTTGAGAGGTAGTGTGTATATATATGTCTTTTTTTAAGCAAAATCATAAAGGATTCAAGAAATCTGGTCATATAGCAGCAACATTATGCTGCAAATAAATAATAAAACAAAAATCATTTGAAAATTCTGCTTCTGTAAAGCCTGGGATATCTGATGAATACTAATGCGCTCATGATTACATGAACAAAACGACTTCAGAGTTCAGTAGAATTATTCAGTGAGACACTACGTACGTACTACAGTATGTATGAGAGTTAGGTGTGTGTCTGCATGGAACTCTGGAGTGGTTTAGTTTGCAGTGAACCCACTTATTCACTGGTGTGTCTTCAGGACGCCTGGTGCTGTGCTTCGGCAGAAACACTGAAACTAAACAAACTGCCATGGATACTTTATGTAACAGTGGATTATGTGAGAAGCTATTCCCACTCCTCCAAACAAGTGAGAGTGTGAACTGGGGTGAAGGTATTGATTTATTTTGTACTCTCACCTTGGTAGATTGTGGGGAGCTGGTGTGAGCTAGTGTAATGTAAAATTCTCTCTCTCTCTCTCTCTCTCTCTCTCTCTCTCTCTCCTGCACACACACACACTAGTACAATGGTTATATAAGAATAGTATATAACTTTCCATCTATCTAGAAACTTATGTAGTCCAACTAGGGACTGTGGAGGCCAATGGTGACCATTGTGTTTATTCCCATCTTTATAACTGTGGTAGGACCTCCGGTTAACATTCCCACAGGCATTTACACACTACACCAAGCACGGGGAGAACATTCAAGCTCTATGCACGTAGATCCAAGAAGGGAATTGAACCCGGACCCTGGAGGTGCAAGGTGATAGTCCTAAGCACACACATTATAATCTAACCTAATCCACACACTAGTGCTAATATACACACATTGGCCTTATTATCTTAGTGAAGACCAACCCTCTCTTTTACTTTTCTCCTCATGATCTCCTCATAGTTTTGCCCATTTAGTTTTTTAAAACTTGAAAGTACAGTGCAAATCTTCAAGCTAGAATCAAGCTATAGATAGCATGAAACTTTTAGATCTATTGATCAGTTCTACCCAGCCCTCTCTTTTGCTCTTCTTTACACTCTGCTTTGCTCCTTGTAACTTTTTTTTTACCGGGCCCCCTTGGTACAGCAAATAAGAACCTTTCCAAGCCCTTTCACACCACTCTCACACGCACACGGCCAAACTCTGGAATTCATACACTATAATTCCTACAAAATTGATTGAAAAAGTTACGAATCACTTTTACAGTAGAATTTTTATTTTAATAAAATTATTAAAAGTGGCATGCATTTTTTTTTACTACTGTACATGCAGGTAACAGCATTCACTTGTTTTCAACATTTTTTTTCAACAATTTCTCTCTGCTTTAAAGTTTAACCACATCCATGAGAGAAAAACTAAAACCTTCTCCACGTTATGCTAGAAGTGCACAAGCAAGCCTCATTCATTTGCTTTGCTGCAACCTTCATTTTGTAAACCACTGACCTAGCACATCATGAGTACTGTAACACACACCATGTCTTGAAGTTAACACATTCAAAACATTTAAATGATGGGCATTAAATATTAGAACTCACCGAGCTAACGGTCCTGCTTCATATCTACTATAAAAACAGCACAGCTTTATAGCAAATTCCACTACTTGACAGGCTACTGTACATGACACATTTAAAGCCAGCATAGTTTGTAACCATGGGCAGAGAAATAACAAGTGGGCCCAGCACCTACACTGAAATCTTACATAAAGGTCATGCTGGGCAAAAATACATCTGAAATTGGAAATAAAGCACCGAGTATTTTTACTGTGGCTAGATTGTTGTAGTAACTGAAGTGAACAACAAACCGGCAAAAAAAAAAAAAAAGTCTTCATGGACGATCTAGCAGATGCAAACCAGTGAGCGAGAGCCACATTCCTGGGGGGAAATCACCAAGTTAGTGGATACTAAACCACTTTCAACTGGTGTCATAAATTGCTTCAATAGACACAGCTGCAGTCAAGCAGAAATAATGCCAAATCGGCATCTGTTTGGAAATTCCTTCTCTCCTTTAACTCTTTCTATCTGCTGATTGCAGTGCCAATATAAATTATTGATCTAAATTAAAGGTTTTTTTCAAAACTCTCTTTACTTTCCTTTCTTTTTCATAAAAGTGCTCTTGCTTAATAAAATTCTAAAGCTAATGCTGTCATGAGTGTATCATGTGTATCAAAATATAATAATTATTTTTTTTTTAATTAATATATGTTCCCATTTGAGGGAGTCAAAAGATGCCATTCCTCTATAATACAGCTCTAAAGTCTGCTCTAAAGTATTCACACCTTGCCAAGCAGCACAGCATTATGTGTGACAGGATCAAATTATTTGGTTTATAATTGTAAAAAAAAAGGATCAAATCAGGATATTTATAAAACCATAATACTAACAGAATTGCAATACAAATCGAATCAGTCCCTATGTATCATGATTAATATTATATCGTCTGTTCATTGGTGATTCTCATTCCTACTGTACAACAAACCAAACAAAACCTATGAACACTAAGGCTAGGCCTAGGCCACAAGCTAAATCTTAATGCTAACACATGAGAACACATCATAAAATAAATAAATAAATAAATAAATAAATAAACAAACAAACGTAGATGAGAAACAAAAAAGAGGAATATAATATTTTAAATGAGAACTCGGGACTTAAATAAAGACATGTATCAAAGAGATGCAACTTAATATAGACTTGAAACACAGGATGCTGGGAATCAAATGAAGTATAAAAAAAAAAGGTCCCACGAAAAAAAAAAAAAAAAAAACCCATGACAGCTGTAAGTTACCTACCTGGTTGCCTGATCACAGTGAAAAACCAGCCAGTTCTGAAAAATTTCCCCATGCACAAATAATAGACACTTAACCTTACTGGAAGTCCCCACAGCTCAGCCACTACATGCAGTGCTGCTCCCAAGTCTGGTTGGAAAATGGGCATCTGCTGTAAAATCTGTTCTATATCATGCAGATCAAATGACCTCAAGAGGTGATTTTGAATATTTTTTTTTAATACACCAACATGCAAAAATATTTTCCGAATACCCCTCATACAGCCAAACATGTTTTGGTCTTATTATCCTTGAGAAGACCTTCTATTAACATAATTAATAACAGAACTAATTAATGCTTTCTCACACCTAAATCCTACCCTAACAAACACACACACATGCACACCCACACACAGCCACACACAGCATTTCTTCTCTGCTGAGACGACTAAAAAGCTTTAACATTCGTTAATGAGGTAAACAAAGTCTCAGGAACAAATACACAAACACAAACAAGCAACAACAAAATAACCGCAACCAAATTAAACTCCAGTGGAATATACTGTAAAACCCATTACCGTTCCATTTTCCAAGCAGAGCAGTCAGCTATTCAATACTTTACAATGTGATTATAGAGTACATACACTTATTTGCCTTATAATGCATTAAAGCATATGATAAGATAAGCATGAAAAGCAGGACTTACCTACAGCAAACACACGCACGGGTCACAAATTATTGAACATGATGAGAAAAAACAGAAAGAGAGAGAGAAACACAGATTTAATTAGGATAAAGAACCAAATGGTTACTTTTACAATTAAAGATGACTTGAGGTGATCTCATTATCATGCTTTATTATTAGTGCCAGGAAGCCAAAGAATGACTGAACCCAGATCCTTCTGCTTAATGAAAAATCTTCAGGCATCGATTCTGCATGACCAGAAGCAACCTATAAAGGAGCTCTTGACATTTTATATCCTGGAATTTGGATGAACATTTTATCAGGTATTTAGCATCTCCCTCATCAACGCCCCATCAGCAGAATAACGGAAATTATTCTATTAATTCCTGACGTATATTCTTAAATGTACCAATGGTGTTTTTTGTTTTTTTTCATGCTGAAAGAAAACCAAAAATCATTCATCTTTAATGTATAGGTTTAGAAGTCAGGTAGTGATGACAGATTTATCTGTTGGCTATAAATATTCCACACTAGAAAACTACCGTCTTGTTATTATTAGTTAATATTGTTTCTGACCCCACTCAACTCACTTACTCACTTTTTCAAAAACTTAGTTCAGGGGTGAGATACTGGATCAGTTACAATAAAACCTCGAAGTACAGAGACAGTTTCTCCCCCCAAGCCTTTGCCCTGCTCAATAATCGACCGGACAAACCTCATTAACACAAACCAATGCACTGCTGAAATACTGCATTGTATCCTCACAGTCTAAATCCTATCAGTGTAATATACAATCCTCATAAGTTTGCATATATCATTGTGTCTGCACGTACTTTGGTCTTTGGTTCAGAACTGTTTATCCTGTACATATTGCTCTGTACTTTGCAGATTGCACACACTAACACTATATATATGTACTAGTTGTATATCTACTTCATTTATATTCATTATTAGATTCATATGTTTTATTTATATTCATGCTTCATATACCTGCTCATTAATGCAAATGTTAATGCATTGCCTCATGCATCATGCAGATACAGGTCAAGAGCTTCGGTTCATACATTAAAATCATAAATCAGTGTTCAAATCAAACATTAAAATAAGGAGAAATGTGATCTGCTGTAAGTAACTTCGACTGTGACATGGTTGTTGGTAATAGATGGGCTGGTTTGAGTGTTTCAGAAATTGTTAATCTTCTGGGATGATACCGATAACAGTTTCAAGAGTTTATGCAGGATGGAGCAGAAAAAGGAAGAAAAATAGTGAGCCCTTGTTTTGGCATCTGACAAACCTTTCTGAGCAGAGATGACAGCTGAGAATGAACAGACTGTTTCAAGCTGACAGGAAGCCTATAGTGACCACTCTTTACAACTATAGGACGGTGAGCAGAAAAGCATATCTGTATGTACAATGTGAAAAAAAATGGGTTGAAATAGTTGTAATCCACAACAGGTTACAACCACCTAAGAACAGGAATCTGATTCTAAATTGAGCACAAGTTAATTAAAATGGCAAAGCGTGATGTTTCCTCAATTTCTAACTGAAGTCTAGGGTCAAACAATAAAAAATAAATCCCTCTACTTGGTTTTATTGTTTATTGTTCTGTTGCACTCATACTATCCTGTCAGTCATATGCAGCATTAATATAAACATGCATTACCAGTGTATACATTAAATTAAAAGGCTTTTGCATAACTAAATAAGCATAGGATAGAAAAGGCCTTTATTAATGTGAAATCTTTTATATCATTTCAATGAACTTTTCATTCAAGGACTAAAAGTATAGACTTTACAGAGAGAGAGAGTCAAGACATACAACATTATAGTGCTGTCTAGAATTATTGGCACAGTTCATAAATAAACTGATGGACACATGCTTTCTCATTCACTCATTCTCTATACTGCTTATCCTGTACAGGGTCAAGGAGGTCTGGAATCTATCCCAGGGTCTATTCCATACTCTGGACGGTCGCCAATTCAATGCAGGGTACAAACATTCACAAACACACCCACTCACACACTACAGTACGTGCAATTTGGAAATGCCAATTAGCCTAATCTGCATGTCTTTGGACCATTGGAGTAAACCACAGCCACAGACTTCTCACAAGACGTGACTTGAACACTTGACCCTGGAGGCCACTATGCTGGACACATAATCGACAATTTAAAAAATTTCCTTGAAATCAACAAGAGATATTTTTGTCTACTCTAACCAGAAAAATAAATAATTATAATTAAAATATATAGTATTTTCCATTAAATTTTCTTGGCGGCTATAAATCTGAGAATGCACATGCAAAAGCACCATCTTATGCATTATATCATGCATCATATTATATTGGGGGGAAAACCCCCCAAAATCACTGGTTTTTAGATTAATTTATAAGACCGCTTGTATGACACAGCACCTGATCTCTAGCTTGAAGCTGTTAGGTAATGCAGGAACTCAATCCCACTGCACATTTGGCCTGCACTGGCCTTCATCATTAGCCATTATGAGTGGAATGAGGTGTGTTAGACCAGGAAGCAGCGGCCAGTGCTGAGTTACAGATCTGCTACACAACCGCTTGAGCTAAGTGGACATGTCTGTCCACTTGAGCCGATTACGAGAGCTTAAACTCTCACGAATACAGGTGTGTGTAACTACCAGAAAGACATGGCAAGTGAATGTGATCAGTGAGTCAGTGGAGGAGCGGACAATAGCATTAAGTGGAGGTTATTTCATCAGGAAACTGCTGGAGCTCATGTTCAAGGTTACACAGAAAGTGTCCATAAACTTTTCTGATGAAAAGGCTCATAACACAGCATCCAGAGTAGCTGTCTTCCATCAAAGATCTCAGAGCAATGGTGCTTATCTGATATCCCTTCTGGCTGGTTATTATGAAGGACAAAGTCTGGTGTAAAGGACAAACATTCAGCAATCATTACGAAACAAATAGAAAGTTTTATTTCACATTTAAACTGTATTAATGACAGCACGGTGGCATAGTGGGTAACAGTGCTGAGCTCGTTCCTGAGAATGGAAGTCGGTATGATCTATGTTTGAGTTTTCTATTGGTTCTCAGGTTTCGTCCTTCCTCCACAAACATAGTGATAGGTCAACTTCTGAGTCTAGATTATAAGAATGATTGTATGAATGTGTGTGCTGGTGCTAAGAGATATACTGGCATCAATCCAGGATGAACAGTATTTCTGCCCCACACCCAGTATTCCCAGTATAGGCACTGGATGGCCTGCAACCCTGACCAGGACAAAGCATTAACTAAAGATGAATAAAGGAAAAAAAACGGTGTTTAGGGAAAACATTTCAAAGCTTACATAAGGACATGACCTCCCACCACTCTCAGATCCACTGTTATAGTACATTCACATCACAAACAGTGTTGGATGATAGCCACTGGCTTAGCAAAAGCATAAGCTGTCCATTACATTAATAAAGTATTTAAGCCCTTCTTAGATGAAGCTTACTGCAGTGTGTGATTTGAAGGCTGACTGTTGATGAGGCCAGAGCTGGCTGCCTACCAAAATCGTTAACAGAAAAAGAAAATGGTAGAGCTCACTCCATACAGCTAGCGCCTCATACAACAATCAATTATATTCAAAAATAAATCTTCCTCCATTGTTAAAATCAATGAGGAATGAAAAGCCAGAGTGCTAATGCTCTACAGCTCCACTGGCTGACTCGATGGCTCTGCTTTCTCATCCACGCTATGCTAAAGATTCGGGGAGCCAAGGGAGGCGAATCTGCAGGGGGAAAAAAGCATAAACCTGATGTCATCTTTTACACAAAAGACACTGATAATAGAATTTCAGCCTCTGCCATTTCCTTTTCCCGCTCTCTCCAAATCACCTGCCCCTCAGAGCGCGCATGAGGGATGCAAACCCGCGCGGCGCCCGGCCTCCCTCGGGCTACGCTAATTGTGATATTTGTCATTCGCTCCATCAGGGCACGTTTCATTTGCTGCGCTGTTATTGTGTTGCAAATTTGCAGCCACATCCTGAGAGCTCCTGTTTGCACCGGGGTCTTGTCCCCTGCCGTATATTCCACAGGCGTGAGCAAGGACACCGCTGCGCTCGGAAGGCTTCCCTGTATAGATGCACTAATGGGAGGGAATGGGGAGAAAGGTGCAGGCAGGTAGGGAACCTCTCTTTCATCACTAGTTCACAGTAGGGGACAGATAGAAAGGGGAAGAGTGACAAAGAAGAGGGGGTTAGTACCATGACAGAGTGCTATTTTTAGCACATTCCCCTTCCATACAATGTACTTTTAAAAGGCATCAGATCCATGGAGCAGCATCTATATAAATGAGTCACGACATGCACCGGGAATCAGACAAAAGGAAAAAGGATAACACCAACATAAACATGATGAGTCCACAGAGAAATATCAGTTCTGCTGGAACTGCTCCAGTTTATCTGCCTAATGTCTGACTTTTTAGATCACTCAAATTATAGGAAGTGCTGATTGAAGACTTCTGTCACTATACATTTTAGAAAAATCTGAAGCTCACACATGGCTTAGTGGTTAGCACTGTGGCCTGGCACCTGCAGGGTCGAGGGTTCGATTCCCACCTCGGGTCTGTGTGCGTGGAGTAGACATGTTCTCCCCGTGCTTGGTGGGTTTTCTCCTGGTACTCTGGTTTCCTCCCACAGTCCAAAGACAGGCAGATTAGTGGTGTGGCAGATTGGTTCTTCCCAAATTGCCCGTAGTGTGAGAATGAGTGTGTGTGTGTGTCCAGACTGATGGACCGGCACTCTGTTCGGGGTATACCTGCCTTGTGCCTAAAGTTTCCTGGGATAGGCTCCAGGCTTCCTGTGACCCTGTACAGTATATAGGATAAGCAGTATAGAAGATGAATGATGATGAAGTTCACACAAGTACTATAAGTGCCAAATCAGTACCATCACTCTAATAGATCTCTTTTGGCGATGTGACTGTAGCCTGTCCAGTGTAACACGGTACTGACCGTGTTATTTTCTTCATAAGATGTTCTAAATAATTAAACAATAGTACACTGTGGTTCTATGTATTTTTCTTCTGTTTTTACCAGCTAAGCAGAGTTGAATTGGAACTAAAATGCCAGAAGTAGAACTAAAAATGACCTAGCATTAAAAAAAAAAAAAAAGTTTTGCCAATCGACACTGGATGCATTTCCCTGCTCATGCTGAAAGCCCCATGTCCTGCTGGGCTTATTTTATGTCTCTGTGTTTCTCACTTTCCAGCGTAAGTGAAAAGTACACGCCAAAGAGATGTATTCAAATTTCTACATGCTGTGAACTTTTATTCAAATTCATAATCAACAACAACGGCATGAATGTGCAGCTTGTAGTCACAGACCGAAGTGTTTATATAGTAGTAGTGATACTTATGAAGAATAAATGTGACCCAGTCTGTAAAAACCTACGTAAAGTCATTCTTTTGTGATTCAATGCATTCTGCATTAAAAACCATTCTACACTTTCTACATGCATATAACTTTAGCTGAGTTTTCATAGACTGGGTCACAAATCTGTTGCTCAGAGTGTGTCTACATACTGTATGATAGGATTTATTGAGCTGTGTTATAATTAAGGCTGGACCGACTTTGACAGTCTCTGTCCCCTGTGTTTCAATGACACATTTGGGCATTAGTTATTTTGAGAAAATGTAAAATGTGGTTTGATGTGGATTGAAACGATGGCTGGAAGATGGGTTATCATCAGACAGTGGGTGTAACTTCTGAACTCAGGACTCAGAACTTCAGTACTTATTATATCATATTCATTCTAAAGCTTCCTGCAATGTATTTAGGATGCATCAAAACCATAACATAACTAGTCCAAAGTTATTGCACACCTGCTGCATATGAGCAAATTGTGGAAAATAACGTGTGATTTTATATAATGCACTAATTTTATTCTTTTACTTTCAACATGAATATGTGAGATACAGTAGAAAAACAGTAGTATCAGCTTGTTCCATAAAAAGGGATAAGGGATCTTAATCGGAGAGTACCTGTTATAATAAAAACTATAAAATGAGATCATGACACAGCTAAGTTGTAAAATGGGAAAAAATCACACCATGCTATAGATGAAAAGAAAGAAGTTATTGGAACTTTTAAAGAACTAAGCAATTAAAAACTTGGCTGTAGTATGAAAAACTAAAAGTGGTACTATTAGATTTTGGCCAAGATAACATTGATTGAATGATTGATTCATTCATTATCTATACTGCTTATCCTGTGCATTGTCGTAGAAAATACTGCACCTGTCCCAAGAGACTTCAAGCCCGAGGTGGGGTACATTTGCCAATCCACTGCAGGGTACTTAGGCACACACACTTACACACTCACACTCATATACACACTACAGGCTAGTTGGGAATGCCTAATCTGCATGGCAATGAACTGTGAAAGGAAACTGGAGAATCCAGAGGAAAGCCACCTAGCACCGGGAGAACATGCAAACTCCACTCCACAGACTCCAAACAGGAATCCAACCCTTGGCCCTGGAGTTTCAAGGCCACAGTGCTAACCACTACACCACCTATCAGAGAATGGTATAAATACACGAAGAAATGAAACTGCTGGTCAGCTCTTGAGAAGGTTGGTTATATTCAACTTTTGGTTGAACTTTTTATTTTGCTTTTACCAGCCTGTTTGAATTAAATCTTTAACTTTCTTTAAAGTTCTAATGTAGGCTGTTCTATATAGGTGAAGACAGGAAAGAACATTTCCTATAGCACTGATTATTCATAGTAGTAGCAGAGCAGTAACATTTCACAGATTTTGTTCTGAATATATTTTTTACTTTTACATTATTAAGTCTATAAAACATGCTGATTATTTTAATGACACTGGTTTAGTTTTTACGCTATGTTGTTAAGCACTGGCCTCACTGAGGGGTGTGGCCCTGGACTATACCCCATGTATCCTACTGACTTAACATGCCCCATGATGTTGGACCATCTGTGCCATTGGACTGATTCAGTAAATTTAATAGAAGCAATGATTTGGGATTGTCATTGTATGAATTAAAATAAAAGTGTCACTTTTTCAAATTCAAGTGCATCATTATTGCTAGCCAGAGTCTGAGAGCATTAAGCAGGACAGAGAACAACAGCAAAAGCAACTGAAAAGCAAAAAGAAGGTAAAATGGGTTTGGAGTGTGGAAAGACACAACCAGAGTTACGTAAATAAAGCATTCCTATTGCAAACTGTGCAAATAAATACCGTCAGTTGTTCCCCAAACCCCAAAATGTCCATAATCAACTAAATGCTCTTCCCATCCACAACTAAGAACACAGCTAAGAAAGGCTGTAGCATCGTCTGGATTTAACCTTGCAATCGTCTGACATTGGAAACACTTCTCTGGCTTGCAACTCTAAAGCCTGAGGCTCCTTCATTAACATAATACAACACTGACTATTAGATATGGCTTTATGGATGGTTCAAACACAAACAGGTGTGTACATAAAACCTAATAAGCAGCGGTTGAAAGCTCTCGTGTGGATTTTTTTGTGCCTGTGTATGATTCTGGTCAAAGTACATGGGCTGGCAGAGACCTTTATAGCACAATGATTCTAATCTAATCTACTGGAGAGGATATTGCATTCTCCAGTGGCATGAATCACTGTTAGAGGCAACATCATGAACGCACACAGGCACAAGCATAAGCAGAGTAATTGTCTATGATGAGTGAACTGCAAGCGATGCACTCTAAGCCGGTTTCAGTCGCCTTTTAAAGGAATGATGGAGGGAGAGAGAGAAAGGCAGTATCAGGATATTCTACCTGCAAACATACTGTACAACTGAATCAGAAATTCATGAATGAGTTTTGTTATAAAGGAAAGATGGATAAAAACTGACACACATTTAGTTCTGGGAATTGAATACAGTCGAGACTCATTTTTCGTTCAGAATGGCTCCAGATCTCCAGGCAGAGTTCAGAATGGGAACAAATTTTATTGAGTAATTTGACACATGGACACAGACATATTGCATCAAGAGACATATTTTAAAATGAAATACGTTTTAAAATAGAGTCATTTAATGTAGAGTCATCAACAAAAAGAGTTCTTATTAAACACTGATCAGCCATAATATTAACTTTTGCACTGATTATAAACAGTGGCGATTCTAGAATCTGTTGGGGCCCATACCGGACTCTCAAACCAGCACTCATCACCATTAACTTATAAGTAGCTAGAGGTTATTTGGGGCATTGGTGGCTCAGTGGTAGGTTTCTCGCCTGCCATTTTGGAAAGCATGGGGTTCAATTCCCACCCAATGCCCAAACCCGGATAACATGGGAGGGTTGTGTCAGGAAGGGCATCCGGTGTAAAACCTGGGCCAAGTTGTATGTAAATTGGATAGCTGTTCCTTGATGGGAACTGGCAAAAGACTATCAGAACACCCAATGTATAACAGCCTGGTTATGATACATCAATTAACCTCAACTGTTATACTGAACTGCCTGCCAGCTAACACACAGTATGAATGCAGATACATTCTTGCTTTCTGTTTCACCCAAATGAGGATGGGTTCCCTGTTGAGTCTGGATCCTCTCAAGGTTTCTTCCTATTGCCATCTCGGGGAGTTTTTCCTTGTCACTGTCGCCCTCGGCTTGCTTATCAGGGACTATCTGACCATTTTGATTCATACACATTCACGTTCCATACAAACTTAAATAATTCTTTTGATTGTGTAAAGCTGCTTTGCGACAATGACAATTGTCTATGCAAATAAAACTGAACTGAATTGAATTATGATCTGGCCTTAATTCGATCGAGCATCAACGAGATGCTGTGCTGGACAAACAAGTCTGATCTATAGTGGTCTTGCAACTTACAGCACTTAAAGAATCTGTTGCTAATGCCCTGGTGACAGATATCATAGCACACCTTCAGGGGTCTTGTAGAGTCCCTGCATCGAGGAGTCAGAGCTGTTTTGGTGGCGCACAGGGAACCTACACAATATTGGGCTTTTATATCTATGGCTGAATTGACATTCAATAATGAATTGATATACAATATTGGGCTTTAAAGAATAAGTACAAAATAAACAGAGTTGTTGTAAGAATGTTGTAAATATACACAATTTGCAGCCCAGAGATGACAATGTCAGACACAATATCCCAGAGGACCTACAAACGTGGCTGACAAGAACTAGCTGTAACCCCCCACAACGTCACCAAAGCAGGCATCAGTTCCTCTGTGCATTACCCTGGTAATGTAAGCACCTCAGATACATGTTGCTGCTACTGTAAAAATTTCACTTCAAGAAATGAAGACAAAACCCATACTATTGAAATATATATTATAACTTGTGAATAAATGTAATTTGACACAATTTTTTCACAAGACAGATGCTGTAATACCTAAAGAGATTGTTATTATGTACAATAATAGCATATTTCATAATAATAATTAATTGTAATATTAATGATTTTTGGCTAAAGCTATTTGTAGACTGTTTACAAATTATTATTATTATTATTATTATTATTATTATTATTATTATTATTATTATTATTATTATTATTATGTAATACTAATATATTGCATAATAACATATCTCACTCACTCATTATCTATACCGCTTAATCCTGTATTCAGGGTCACGGGGGGCCTGGAGCCTATCCCAGGAGACTTAGGGCACATGGCAGGGTACACCCTGGACAGGGTGCCAATCTATCGCAGGGCACAGACACACACATATACACTCACTCATTCACACACTATGGGCAATTTGGGAACACCAATTAGCCTAACCTACATGTCTTTGGACTGTGGGAGGAAACCGGAGTACCCAGAGGAAACCCACCAAGCACGGGGAGAACATGCAAACTCCATGCACACAGAGACGGGAATCGAGCCTGGATAATAACATATGATTCAGAAAATTAATGCCAGGTCTCGTATGAGCTCCCTGTTTTCTTTTTTTTTTGCACTCCAGGTGCAGTGTCTGATGGGTAATCTCGTTTGTCCACATGATGAATTCACAGTAGTGAGTAATTGTTTAAAACCAGCACTTTTGCTCCCTAGGGTTTGAAATCTTACTTAACATGACCGAATACCCCGTGCAGTCTAATTCACAGGGATCTCCTAGCAGATCGGAGGGCAGTCATTGTCATGTTCCCAATCCCTTTATGACTGATCATGCTGACATGAGCTGAATCAAATGCATATACTCATTACACTAATGCAATTGCAACGAAACAAAAATCCAAAAGGTGAAGCATGAATGACCTCAAAAACAGGCAAACAGTTGGAAGAAAAAGCCAGAATCACAAAATCAGGAAATCTCTACAGTAAGCAAGAGGCTCAAATGTGACTGAACATGAAAATCAGTGTGAGTGATGGCGGGTGTAGTCTGGACTGGCCATATTTGCAGGCAGGGGGTCCTCTGGGAAATTGGGTTTGATGCTGATTTTGGCATTAAAATGGCAGAGATTAATCCGGAGACTTCAGTTATTTTTTCTGACAGTACCTGTGCACTGATTATGCCTTTTATAAAAATGATCTCACGTGGGAATGTGTTTCTGTGGGAAGCGAGGGAGCTAGGAATAAACGAATATTATTTACTATTCAAGAGTTTAAACCATTTTGTGAACTGCCTCACTCCAGATATCAGGAACATGTAATGTGTCTGCTGTAGCTCTAAATAACAGTAATAAATACTCCAGGTTAGACAAAGAAGCCAAGTAAATAAGCATACAACTGTTAAATCAGTCGAGGCGAATTTAAGATGCACAGTGGCAGACTGCTTCAAGGCCTACTTTTATGTTTGACCCTTAAAATCCTCTACAAGTTTTTATTACAGGGTCTTAAATCCTGTTGATCCTTAGTGATTGATCTAGTGCCTAAAACAGGCTAGGAAAACGATTAGAAATAGATCAGATGGCTGTTTCCTAAAGCCAGCGCGAGGTGGACGGGGTGCGCCGAGCTCAGCGGTGGCTTTGTCTCTCCTCTAGGCAGGTCACATGGACTTGTGCAAATGTCACCAGGGCGACATTTAAAAGGGACGGGCTAAACGTTGCTTTGGAGAGGGAGAATCCTACCGCAGCGCTGCCTCTGAACAGCCCGCTGTCTCTAATGACCTCTTTTCCATAATGGAAACAGATCCCTTCTGCGTCAGACGCAAGGCTGGAATGAAAGCAGTCTAAATAAAGCTAGATTCAAATATAACAGCAAGGATAAAAATGCATTCATGACGAACTGGAGACAGAGTGGGCGGTAGTTTAAGGAGGGGGGACAGACAACGAGACAGGCTGAACAGGTAAAACAAGGAATATTGGACAGGACAACGAATGATGTTCTATTGGAGGTGCTGCTGTTCTCTCCAGGGCTATAGTGGTACAAAAAAAAAAAAGAAGAGGGGGAAACTATGAATGATGTGATCAAGGTAAAGCAGACTACGGTACAAAATAAATATTAGGAATATTTTTGGGATGGAAATGTGAATTGAAGCTGATTTTTTGTTTTTTATACAACAGCATGAAAGGAATAAACATTGCTGTTCATGAAGTTTATTAATCACCTTTAAGGTTATAACATTTTTTATATCAGCTTCTATTCAAAGAACTAAACAATCCATCATACTGTATGTTTGAATTACAAAAAAAATAATATTATACAAACTATAAAGCACATCACTACCTGGATAACCCTATAGTAATATAAAAGAATATTTACAACACAATTTTATTTAATATATTGTGACGGCACGGTGGTTAACACTCTGGTCCCGCACCTCCAGGGCCGATGGTATGATTCCCGCCTTGGGTCTGTGTGTGTGGAGTTTGCATGTTCTCCCTGTGCTAAGTGGGTTCCTAAGACATGCAGAGTAGGCTAATTGGTGTTTCCAAATTGCCAGTAGCATGTGAGTGTATGTGTGTGTGTGTGCATACAGTAAGCGTGTATGTGCTTGTGTGCCCTGCGATGGATTGGCACTCCATCCAGGGTGTACCCCACCTCATACCCAAATCAGATAGGCCTCCCGTGACCCTGTGCAGGATAAGGTTTTATGTTAAATGTGTTCAAGGGCTTTTGCTGGCATCAGCAAGAGGAGGAATATCCTTGTATATCCATGTTGTCAAGCTTTTAGTGACTGACACAAGAGAGACAGTGGAGGTATCATACAGTAAATGCTGATTAACATATAATACACTATGGTTTGATCTGACAAAACAATATTAATAAACAGAGTTGTTAAAAAGCCCTTTTAGGAATAACTTTTAAAGATTTTAAAGCTGCATTAATGCTAGTTACAGGTGTAAACGATATTTCCGAATTTTAGGAGGTAGGGAAATGACATTTATGTGCATTTAGCCTCCACTACAGCCCTGGTTCTCTCCGTAACCACCATTTAAAAAGGGCCATCTGCCAATCATCCTGTCCTCGAGGGCTGGGGTGTGAGTGTGAGGCGCTCTGGTGTTTGTCCGAATGCGGCTCTTCAAAGCGGAATGAAATATGACAGGGCCTGCATCACATCCTCGTCTACCACAACAATTTGCCAACGATTAACAGTTATTATTTGTAAATGAACATTATGGCGTTGTGAATTATGCAACATCTGGGAGACAAGTTAGCTCCTGTTGCTATTTGTAAAAATAAATAAATAAAAAATAGCAGATACACAGAATTGTTCTCTCACCAGCCTCTCTTCCTCTCTCTCTATCTTAAAGGGAATAAGACATATGAAAATATAATGGTACGTAGCAGTAACATTGAAGACTCATTCCATAAATGTTAATCATAATATACATCTCACTTTAACAGAAAGCTGTACTACATCATTTTCTTGTTCAGTTTTGCTTTCATGGTTTTTATAATCTTTATCTTTTCTTTTTTAACAACACCACAGTATTTATCCACCATTCAGCATTTGTGACTGAATAGTTACTATAGAACTGATATTAGAACATTAGTTAGTCAATATTAGTGCATTACTATAAACCCACTTTTAAATTTGTAGTCAGTCCTGCTGTAATAAAACAGTAATAAAAACTATAGTTATGCCCCTTAGAGGCATTTTCCTAACGTTTTTTAGAGCCTCGTTTTCTCTAGAGCTGTGCGATTTGTGCTGAATCAATCAATTCAGTTAATTGAATCAATGGATCAGTTTTTGATTCAGAATCAATTAATAGTTTTATGTACTTATTTATTTACAAACAACGGATTTAAAAAAGTTAAGAACTACAATTAGCACAAATATTTCCTTAACACAGCTTTTGGAGAAAATCAGATTTTCCGTTGCATCTTACACAAATACTCTGATTATCTGAGAGTATCTTTCATGTTTATGAGCAGGTTGTGCAATACCACCTCCTCCTGGACTGAAGTGTTGAGCAGAGAATTTACAGGAAATAAGATTATTGCTTTGTACGAGACATGAGACATTCAGCATTCCAGTGTTTATTAGATACTTTGATAGTTTCAATACTTCAAAAGAATTAAGAAATAGGAGAATGTTTTTTAAAAAGAAAAAAGATATAAGCTGTTTGAGACAATTCAGACGGTAAACATTAGCGCTATTGAATCAAGTTAAATTGAAAATCGCAATGTCCAAAAATCAAACTGAAACAAATTGACAGTCTACCTATGATTTGCAGCTTTAGTTTGTGTTTTGGGTCACATGAAAAAGAAGCTTTTATGAAAGCATCCTTCAAAATAAAGTAATTTTACTGAACTCAAGGTTCACTGTTTTATGTGTGCGGTTTACTGTTTTTCGAGCTCATCTCGAAAACATGGACATCAGAACATACTGCTAGGCAGCCTAGTTGTGTGTTATCAAAAAAAAAAAAAAGAAAAAAACTGGATACTACTGAACAGATTGCTAGTTTTGGGTTAGTCATTTTTTCACGTAATAATATGTTTGCAATTGAATCTGAGATAAGTTAATAAGCAAAATCTTTAATGATGTATTATCTGTTTTTTTTTTTTTTTTTGTAAAAACATACACGGCCAAACCATGGTATTGTTTTTTTTTGTTGAAAATTTCAAGTTACTAACTTCAGCCGTTTTGGAGAAATGGTTTCATATGTGCCCCAAAAATGGCCTATTTTCTCGTTTCAAACAATAATAATTAAAAATGCTAATTATTCATATTTATTAATTAATATTGATAGTAAAATTGGTGTAAGCTTCTAGAAAGTTCCTTATGTTAAAAATAAATGTTTTTTTTCCCATTTATTTCCATTTTTTCTAAAATCTGTAGTGTCCGTAACCGTGTCAAATTCCTTTTTGCAGTATCTTAGGCAATTTAGCATTTTAGAATAATACACTTTTTCAGGTTGATGTATTTTCGTGTGAAATCTAAATTGGTCAAGTATCATATGAATGACAGTTAAGGTCCTTAAAAGATCTGAATTCCAAAAAGTTATAGACACTAGAAAAAAGGGCGTGAAGTTGTATTTAGCAAATATGTTTTTTTTTTATCTGATAAAAATATAAATGTGTATGCATATTTACAAAAGAAATGGTCAGGAGATAAGAAGCATAAAGTATGAAAAATGGTTTTATATGATTCTATCTGAAAATTCAGTTTTTTACCTATAGTAGCACCAATACCATGTTTTATAGACAGTATTAGTCTTGTGTCTGTTTTTTTTTTTTTTTTGTAGAACCTTTGCTGTTTTTCTGCATATTGGCATAATTTCCTGCATTTTGTCACAATGCACATGCTCTCAGAGTGTACAGTCACTTTGGAGTGCTCATATGAGTGTTTTCCTACAGATGGATATTTTCTAAAAATTCTATACATAAGAAAAAAAACCTTAGTCTAAAATTGAACTCAGACCTGTAACCTGCCAGACTTTTATTCAGAAGCAAGACTGAAATAGCTCTATTGAAAAAAAAAAAATCTCTCTCTAAAAAAAAAAAATCAGGGTTTCTAAAAAATATTATTTTACTTTTGGGTTATTAACCTCTTACACTCATCCATCAAAAAAAAATACGAAGGATAGAAAAAGTGTTAGAGAAGAGAAATGCTGCTATCCAGAATGGGAAAATGGATTTGGAATGAAATGTCTTTAATATCGGACAGGTCGTGACAGAACGTCTTGCTGGTGGGAGAGCGAGAGAGCAAGAGAGAGAGAGAAAGGACTGTGAAATTAGGTCTGTCCATCTGTCTTTCCACCCTGTTGAGGACAGATTGACCAAAACTGAGAACATGAATTAGTCTTCCGCAGCACTCTCTCTCTCTCTAACTGCAAATTCAAATATAAAAGCTGTTCACCCATAATTTCTTAGAGACAAATGTTTACTCAATCATCCAAATTATTAATGCTTGCGTGTGTGTGTGTGTGTGTTGTGAGAGACCACAAAATTTAGAGAGAGAATAAACTTTTTTTTTTTATCTGGGTATATATGTGTGTTAAAAAACACAATATAACTATACCTTCATCTGTATCAGATAAAACAGATTTGGTATACGAGTGAATGAACCGCGCGGAACCGAACGTACATGCACGTACGTCAAACTTTGTTTTGGGCGGAATTTTTGCATTTTGTGGGGCTTTTGCGTTTTTTGCTAGATTTAGAGAAGACATCGTGCCATAGGTTCCAAGAATGTTAGCAAGGATGGTAGCAAGAAGAAATCAGAGCCACTTTCTGTTTAGTTTTCTAAAGCAGCCGGTGCCAAGAGAAATCATAAATAAGGGTTAAGTGAGATTTAATGTCTATTCATTTCATATTTTACTTAATTTACATGTCTTTTCTGGATGCTTTGATTGTTTTTATATGCTAAAATATTATTATAGTGTTGAAATTTGGTAATATTTTTGGTGGCTGGAACGAATTATCTTAATTTACATTATTTCCTATGGGAAAATGTGTTTCGCAATACAAAATTCTGCCTTAAGAATTTACCTCTGGAACGGCTTAAACTCGTACACTGAGGCACCACTGCATTGTGGTACCTCGGCATACAAACACCCCGCCTTGCGACTTTTTACCTTAAGAACTAAAATTTTTTTAACTGAAAAAAGAATTTGCCTCAGCATGCAAAGCATTTTTCGGCATACAAGAGAGCAAGGCTGTCATGCATACTTCCGTTTTTGCGTACTACCGTTGGCGCGTACTTCAATTTGCGTGTACGTCTGGATGTTTGTACTTCCGGTAGCCGATCAAAACTTTTTTTTTTTTTTTTGCATTTTGGGAAAATGTATTACGCAAGACAAAATTTCACCTTAAGAACCAGCCTCCAGAATGGATTAAATTTGCATACCAAGATACCACTCTATATGTATTTGCATTTAAATCTGAAGTGGGCGTGGCCTAAACCAGCAGTGTTTATGAGAATATTGTGCATCCTTGTTTAGAACACAATATCTGTTCATTTCAAATAATGTGTTCATATTCAGTTAAATCCCTAATTTAATATGAGCTTAATTTACATCTTTTTTTTAATTAAACATGTTAATAAATGAGCTTGCTCATGTCACAGACAAGCCCAAGATGTTCAGTAATCCCTTTCAAAATATTAAACAGATCTAATTAGAGGGAAGAAGAACGTTTGTCAAGAGTAATTCAGGCAGAGTATGAAGGGTATACTGACCAAACCAGTGCTAAGAAAGCACTAAATAAACCCATAAATAAACAAGTAACAGAAACCCACTGACTCCAATCATGAAAACTAAAGAGAGCAACAGAGATTAGTTGCAGTTGAAGCTGAGGGATTTAAAGGTGAGTACGGAGCAGGACGGTTTAGCCAAGTGTAACAAATAACATGGCTTTGAAATGAACAATCATCAATCTTCCTGTTACTGAGCCACAAAACCCACCACGCATTTACAGAGAAAAAGAAGTTCCTTAGGGGCTCTGATAGAAAAACACTGGTGTAGGATTTCTATATGGGACCTTTAATGGTTTATGCATTGGGACACTTAAATAATGCTTTACTTAAGATTTAAGGTTTAACCTTTTTTCTAACAGTAAAGAAATATAGCTTCATCAGGGGCTGTCTTGAAACCTTTCTGAGAGGAAACCACTTTTGTATTGTTTCTATCTGAAAATGTTAGCAGGTCCCACAACGGGTCACTTAAGGAACCCTTACAGTTTCTAGATTTTTTTTTTTTACGGTAACATAGACTTAAAGGTTGTTAGCTTCCCATAGGAGCCAGGAGCCCTGTCTGATATGAAACCTCTACTACTATATTTACATAGTTGTACATAGAAGCTTTAATTAGAACAAAAAAGTTTAATTTTAAAAGTGACAAAAAGAGGTCATGCGGTTTGTTCTTAGTTTCCAAAAAGGGTTCTACCTGTACATTGAACCATCTCTGAAAGGAAGACCTTCACTACAGTATGTTGAAGGCTTTTACATAGAAACCATTAAATGTTGACGAAACTCTTCAAGATTTTAAATTGATGATTAGAAATTAATATTTAATTGACTTTGTTTTCTTAAAATAAAGAAATAAAAAAGCTCTCTTAGTTGTTCATAGGAAGGTTTTAAGGAAACTACCTATATTTTGGGGTTCTAGCTACACCTTTAATAATACCTGAAGAAACAAAATGAGGAAAATTATTCACTTCTGTCAATATTTGTAGACAGTAGCATTATAATCAATTTAAAAAATGTAAAATTGATAAACTATAATAATGAATCATTATAAATTTTAGGCTAGGGTTGAATTTGTGGACATTGATCATGTTATACAGGGGAACAATATCAAACAAAAAGAGGAGGAATAAATTTGTGTTTTAATATGTTTCCTATGCAGAAAGCTCTAAATTGTACAAAAATCAAACGTTTTACAATAAACACAAAACCAGGGACAAATGGTTTATTATCCTCCTTTTAATTCCTGGTTGAATTAATAGCAGGGGTCGTGATGTTGGACTGGGGTCATGTGATGCCAGTTCATCTCAGGGCACAATGCACTTAATGACATAAAAGCATATTTATTAATGTACTGAAAGTTTTTAGTTTTGAGTAAACTTAAGAATTCGGATAAAACCCATGTAGACAAGTGGTGCATGAGTAAAACTCCAGATGTTAATTCTAAACTAAAATGAAGCTCACCAAATCCATGTTTGTCCAGAGGCTAAGGGTAGCTACCAGCAGACAAGATGCAGCCATGCAAACAGAAATGGCATGAAGGCTAGTGTTACAGAATGTGTGCTTCTGTTAATGTATGTTTGCCCGCATGTGCAAAGCTTAAACACTCAATTACATGACTATTCTGGTACAAACATTTACCCCCTGTGGTGGCACGGTGGCGTAGTGGTTAGAATTGTTGCCTTGCACTTTCATGATCGAGAGTTTGATTCCTGCTTCGCATCTGTGTTCATGGAGTTTGCATGTTCTCCCCGTGTTTGGGGGGGTTTCCTCCAGGTACTCCGATTTCCTCCCAAAGTCCAAAGACATTCATATTCGGCTAATTTCCATTCCCAAATTGCCCGTTGTGTATATGTGTGTGTTTGTGTGCCCTGTGATGGATTGGCACCATGTCCAGGGTGTACCCCACCTGCAACCCTGCATAAAAGCAGTAAAGAAGATCATTCAGTAATGAATGAACCGATAGAAGATGAATGTGACGCGATAGCTCTCTGTGATTTACTTGCCAATGGGAAAATCTACCCACATATGGCACTTGGTGGGAGTTAATTTTGGATCCTGCATCAGTGGCAACAATCTCACTGGAACTTAATTGGATCAGGGTAATACTACATGAATTGATCACTCTTACTTTAATTGAAAATGTCCTTGCTCTCTCATCTGGAGATCATGAGTTTGAATCTTGAAGAATCATGGGTGTCTGTAAGCTCTTACAAATGGAAGTGAGTGATTACGCTTTTCTCCAAATGTGTTACGCCACCCCGGAAGTTGCACGAGCAGTCGTTTGGAAATATGCCAGTGAATGTCCTCACCTGCTTTACGTTAAACGTGTGACATTAGGCCTTGCTCTTCCTGGTTGGAAGATAAGTGAGACATGCCTGTTGGGAGGTACACGACCCACACAAAAAATGCAATCTGACTATGAAGTGAATATTTTAAAGAAGGTAATTCATAATATGTTTTCTTTATTCTTTTTTAGTGTAATCCCTGAACTACAGTTCTACCCATTTTTATAAACATATAACCCAAACACATGCCAGAATAACTGCGCCTTTTGAAGTATTCCGCCTGCCAGTACATTTGTAACCCTGACAAATAAAAATCGGAAATGCGACGTGATTTAGCACCCATAACATACAGTATTTCCCACGTGATCCTCTTGAAATGAAAGTTTATTATCCGTTATGACAGGGCTGTGAAGTGTCAATAAAATAAAGCTGGAGAAGAAGCCTCAGCTAATTATGACAGGCGTTTCAATCTTCTAGAGAGGGTCCCGATTTACAATTCAAATTCAGGCACATGAGGTGAATATTTACATTTGCATATTGGTCTAGCCACTAGAGTTTCATTCCTTTATAAAGAGGTTAAGTGTCATATTTCTGACTTTCCCTCTAACAAAGGATTGTGGTTATAAAAAAGAATAAGCCTTGGCATTGTTGAGTGGACTACAGCAAGGCATTAATCCTAATTTGAATTAACCCAGCATTAATAACTATTGAGCCAGCATGTAATTGAAATTCTTAACATGGAAAGCCAAATGAAAAGACTATTGTAACAGCAGTGGCGTTGATCGCGAGAAGGTCTTGGTCAGGATACACACTGTGTAAGTGCGACAGAATTGAAAGCATGGAGTAGGCGAAGGAGTAATCTCCTGCTTTAAGAAAGAACAGGAAGAAAGCAAGAGGGGTGAAAGAACTGACAGAGAGAAAGGGGGAGAAACGTGGCTATTTCAAAATGGTAAAAATGGATTTGTAAAAAAATTCCTTTAATATCCCACAGGTCGTGACAGAACGTCCTGCAGTGTGTGGGAGAGAGAGTATGAGGCAGAGAAAGCGAGAGAGTCTGTGTGAAATCTGGACTGTCTTTCCACCCTGTTGAGGAACAGATTGACCAAAACTGAGAGCACATATTACTCTTTCACTGCTGTGCTCTGAATAGTAAGAGCATAACTAATCCTCGGCTGTACAGCGGCACTAGGACTGCTCAACAAGCAGATTAATCTGTGTAAAGTTCGGCAAAAGAGAAAAAAATAACACTCACACGTTGGTAAGATTGTTCTCAGCTGTAAACCAATAAATACTAATAAATAAACAGTAGGTGTTTTACTACTATTGTTTGCTTTCAGTCGGCCTTACCCTGCTCTAATCGCTGTGCCAAAGATATTTCCACCCTACGCTACACTTCACTATCCGCTATCCTCATTATCTGATCACCAGGATGAAAAAAACCTCATCTTAGCTTTTGGAGTCTTCTGATTTCTTTGTGTCTACCCCTTATTGTACTGTATCTTTCTGACATTTATTTCCAGCCAATCACGTACCTGTGATAAATCAACAAAGGATTATGTGAGAGTAAGGCAGAGCTGAAAGCCTGGGAAGACTGAACAGACCTAGTTCAATTCTATAAAAACAAAATCATTATTACGATGTATTCTATGATGCGCTGACAATATTCTTTGGCATCACACTGTGCCTGTTGTCGCTGCTGTTTTTCTTCATTTTAAATGTATGGTGCTGTTGCTCTTGACTTTTGCTTTATCTTTTAATATTTTTAGCTGTTTGCTGAATTTGTCAGCCGGTTGCGGTGAAGCTCCAGACCTAAGCATGAGCAGAAGATTTCACCCAGCCTTAATCTTCCATGCACTATTAATCTATTAAAAAACATTTCGGGACACTGAAGAACAGAAGAAATGTGGAGAAATTAAGGCGGTTTGAGGGAATTTGTGCTGATTGTCATATAAATAGCACGATTTTGAGACTTGGTCATTCACATGCAAATTACTCAGCATACAAAAAGTAAGTTGAATGAAGACTTACTTTAAAGCTCAGGTGTTTAAAGCAGAAAAACTACAGATGTGGGATCTTTTGAAGCATTACGTCGAGTGTCAGAGGGCAGTAATAACCAATGTAAATGCGCGCATGGTAAAATACTTAATAGAAAGCTAGAACATGACAATTACATTTACAGTACAGCACACTTTACCTGGTTTTGGAGTTACCTGGTTTGCCCCATGGTACATGCAAATGAAGGGAAAATCTTACGTGCATTACCTAACACCGTCAGGAAGCAGTGTGGATGCAAATGCAGGTAAATGACTTTTAATAAAATCATAGCAACCAAAATAAGCATGGGGTGCACAAGATTGGAGTCCAGGGAGTAACAATCTATAATACAATTATTGCTGATAATATTAACCCAAAAATTGAGGAGAAAAAAAACATGCAACTGTTGTAAGTTTCTCTTCATTAGTAGATGGGTTTTTAATTGCCATTAAAAAAAAAAAAAATTTCCCCCAAATTCCCATTTTTCTGATTTGGGAATGAGCAGCCGTGAATTTTGCACGAGCCCCTACGAAATTTATAGTGAAATGTTTGGCTTGTTCTCTCAAGCACAATAGAACGATCTTAACCTCACTGCAAAATTCACTTCTTTTGAGGGTCTGTTTGGTACCCATGTCTACCTACTTTGCTGATCCTTCCTCACTGCTGGGAATATTGCTTTTTTAAGGAATCTGATTTACGGTTTTCCGAAAATTTCTGTTTTTCTGATTCAGGACTGGGCAGCCATGTTGACCTGAATTTGAGACGTCTATACAAATCATACCATTTTCAAATTATGAGGAACTGTTTGGCACCATGCCGAACTGCTTTGGTTCTCTGACTCCTAACCTGCTTGTTTCTGGACCTATCAGAAAGCACGGCACGGCACGTTGAATTGCTGAAGATGAGATGGATGAAAAAAATGTACCCTTTCAAAAACAACCCTGAATTCATTGCAAAGATCACTTCATACATTAGAATGGGGTTTCGCAGTGTGGACATACGCTAAAAAAACACTTTTGTACTACAGTGAAAAGAAATTGGCATCATGTGCTCAATTTATGAAATACACACATTGTATTGTATTGTGTGGACTTTGACATCCAACAACCTGAAAGACATTTATGCTGGATACATACTGTAATCACTCAGGATACCCTGTGAGAGATTTCCGTGCAGAGGGGAGGGCCAGATGCTGCGGGTAGCCAAAGCCACAACTTCACGACTCACACACGCCCAGGAATCACAGGCAGTATACCTCGGAGAGACTACTAATTCTTTTTTTTACTGGACGAGCATGCGCAAATATCCGTAGGTTGTGTACAGGAAACAGAAATAAGTAATTACCTTTGAGTCTTTTCTGTCCGAAACGTTCGTTCTTTTGTCATGTGACTCCCATAGACGCTATGCAGTGCAGTAAACAGGAAACAGAATTGAATGCTTCTCAACGAGTCTTCTAGTCCGGAGTCATTCATTCTATTGTCACGTGACTGCCATAGACGCTATGCAGTGCAATAGATAAAAAAAAACGTATGACTCAGACTAGAAGATATGTTAGGTGAGCTGCTCAGCATTGTAGCATTTTTATCCAGGAATAGCATTGTGCCATTATACCCCTACTTCAAATTTGTTTCTGGTTTCACTTCAGAATATCAGGTAACTAACTGTTCTGGGATTGAATCCCAAATAGTGTTAAATGGAAAGCTAGTGTGTTCTGTATTGTAGGGTGTAGAATCTGAATTGTTCCACACACCATGTAGTGCCCTTGTTAAAGGGTTAGAGAGGGATTTGGGGTTCAGCCTTTTGTTAGGAGCTAGTTAGCTTTGTAGCTCTGGTTGGCCATGAATAAAGCAGTGAGTTAAGTCATGAACCTGTCATCACATTGCCAGAAGTTCTTGTTAGTAGTTAACTAGTAGGGAATGAATGATCAAAACACAACACAAACGGTTCAGAGGCAATTTCGAATGACTTATTAAGGAGACAAAGTGTTGTTTAAGATGCCATTATCAGATGTGTTTTCTTCATGAAGGTGCTACGGTGACTGGTTTTGAAGGTGGGTTTTGGTGGGCCAGCTGCTTCCCCCCCTTTCCTGTAGTGTGCACTGCCACTGAATATTTTAATGGGAACACAGTACTGGCCTACCTGGATCGTCTAGGTCAGAGGATCCAGCTGCTAATTTTGTAGGCTGTTCTCGGGAGTTCTGAGATTTGGAGCCTAGTGCTGAATAGACAAACAGATTGTCAGATTGCACATGAAATCTTCTATTGTAAAGCCAGCTTTAGGCACATTTTAAGAAATTTACTCACTCTTCGACTATACTGCTTTATCCTGTATTCAGGGTCGCTGGTGGCCCGGAGCCTATCCCAGGAAACTTAGGGCCCTGGACAGGGTGCCAATCCTTTGCAGGGCACCCATACACACACATTCACATTCACACACTATGGGCAATTTCGGAATGCCAATCAGGCTAATCTGCATGTCTTTCGTCTGTGGGAGGAAACCGGGGTACCCGGAGGAAACCCACCAAGCATAGGGGGAACATTTAGTAAAGCATGAATGCTTCAGAAAGTGACTTTTAAAAAAATTAAAAATAAACAAACGTATGTCAAAATTACATGAAAACATTGAAAAATAAACTTTTTTGTACACACTCACTCACTCATTGTCTATACCGCTTCATCCTGTATTCAGGGTTGTGGGGGCCCTGGAGCCTATCCCAGGACTTAATACACGAGAACAGGGTGCCAATCCATCACAGGGCACACAAACACACACATACAGTATACACAACGGGCAATTTGGGAATGCCAATTAGCCTAATGTGCAGATCTTTGGACTGCAAGAGGAACCCAAATACCCAGAGAAAATCCACCAAGCATGGGGAGAACATTTAGTAAAGCATAAATACTTTAGGAATTTAAAGTGTCTTCTTAGAAAATAAAAAATAAACACACAAACATACATATATTACATGTAAATAGTGAAAAATAAACTCTTATGTATACTCTTATGCTTTATTATTATTTACAATTGTTATAATTAAATCTATTGGTACAGTGGGTAGTTACAGTACCAACATCTTTGCCCGACTTTGTCAGTACTCATATGTGCTTTCGTACTGTATATCAGACATCCTCTGTGATGTTTTTTCTTTCTTTCTTTCTTTCTTCCCTTCCTTTATAACCGGTCTGGTATAAAGGTAAAGACAAAACAGTTATATGTCTAATAAAATCTTCATCCCATGTTCTGTGTGTAGACATCAGACATAATATAGTGAAATGAAAATACGACATGTTTACTGTGCATGGGTATGAAAGAGTGAGAGAGAGAAAAGATGTGTCACTCCACTTTGATCAGGAACAGAACGAGCAGTTGGTTTGCGTGAGCTCTCAGAAGCGTTAGGGGAGTGTGCATAGGCAAGCACTAAATCCCCAAATGTGAGCTGCTATTTTGGGTGCAGCCAGACGATCTGCGATTAAAGTCAGTGAAGTCCAGCGGTGCGCGGGCTCATGCACACACACACGCACACACATGAAAACATATATACCATCAATGCAGCAGGAGTGTTATGAATGACAAAGCGCACACTGACCACACGTTCGCCCTGTCGTTCTCACACACCATTTCAATCAAGCCCTGACTTTTTTTTTAACAGTGTTGTGTACTTGTGTTGCTTAGCAACTAAAGCCAGAGGGAAAAGAGCTCATACACGCTTTACGGAATCAGGAGCCTGAAATCGCTAGAGGGTTTTCTGATCCTTACAGCTTCACGTCGCTGTGCAGACGCTTCTGTAGTGCCAGCTGGAGCAGTCACGCATTTAAATCTTCGATAGGGAACATCGCTGCAATTCAACATAATAAACACAATCCACTTATAGCTCGGAATAACTTTGTTAGATAGCTCTTGACTTTGGAGACCGGACTGTGTTATCAGGGTTTGATTCGTTTGTAAGAAGTTGATGGAATAATGACAGGGCCAATGAGTGGCATAGGAAAAGCTGGAGTTTAAGCATTAAGAGCAAAGACGTGCCCTAAATTCAAAATTCTACACCTCTTAGGCAAATCATGCTTTTTCTTGAAACCCTACAATAAGTTGAAAGTAGAATTACAGTTGCAGTTTAGACCACATCTTTAGAAGGACACAGCTGACACTGGTTGTCAGGTGTGTATAAGATGACTGCAAATTCACACGTATGTGTCTATGGGTTGAAAACCAATTACAGCAATGTAAACACCTCTAGCACACCTGCTCATTTTTTCCCATAGTGGTGCATGTATGTGAACTCAGACGTCCCCTTGGGAAAGATGTGACTGTCACATTAGATGCCTATTTATCAAACCACAAAGTCTACATCACTGCTGCAATCTCTGCATACTGTGTGGTCTGCATAAGTCCATTTGCTGGATCACTTAAATATTTCTTTCATACATTTTTAACCCAAAATGAGACTTTGAACTTTGGATCTGGGTGAAATGTTTTAACCAGGGGTGTGATAATTAAAATCCCATGGGCGATTGCAGAAATCCCCTCATTATGCAGAAAACATCATGTAATTTATAGTATTAATAGTATTTCACACAAAAAAATATTAGAGGAAATAAATAGCTTTTTAGGGATGCATTATCCCTAAGCATTACGTTTGAGATATAACAACCACAGAATATCACCAGGAGACAAGAAGCACATTAATAGAAAGTTCGGGAAATGTTAAACAATGATATTAAATGCATAAATGAAATAGAATTGTATACAGTTATACCATGCTTGGAATGAAACTCAAACAGTGCAAAGTAATCCACGACATGGTGCTGTGATGCAGTCCAACATAAACCACTCACTCACACACATACACGTCTATACCGCTTTATCCTGTATTCAGGGTTGCAGGGGGCCTGGAGCCTATCCCAGGAGACTTAGGGCATGAGGTGCGGTACACCCTGGACAGGGTGCCAATCCATCGCAGGGCACACACACATACACTCACACACTCATTTCTATACCTCTATATATCTCTATACCTGGATGTACTGAATGACCAGTTTATCTAAACAGTGCACTTTCTTTAAGATTATGTAATTTCATTTAATTTTTGTTATCTGACTGATTGGTGCAAAATGTGGTATATTAAAATATACCACAGTTGTTGCAGAAAATAGAAAGATCTTGCATCTTCCACAAATACTCGTGTTTTGCAAGAGTATTGCTTCTTTTTTTTAATTTTATGGGCAGTTGGTGACATGACATTTAAATAATCTACAACAGAAGTTATACATCATTTCAATGGTTATTAGACATTTTAGTAGTTTTAATTCTACTATAGACCTATAAGAAATAGAGCTGTTTACTACTGTACATATCAGACAGGTAACATTAGTGCTATTGAAGCCATTTGAATCACAGGAACAGTCCACCTCACAGCTGTAGCATATTCCGGAACACAAATTATGAGAGAGCAGAAACACTCTTTGAGCATGAGATATCATTTTCACACATGGATAATCATAGCTACGGAGGGTCAAAAAAATATGTGTGTCTGGCCTAGACCCTGATCTGACTGCATATCATAAAACCACAACTCTTACTAACTTATTTATCCCAATCCTACCCTGAAATCAAGAAATACCAATAATATTAAATGCTCTAATGCATTATGTTTGAGAGTTAATGACAGAATGGTGGAACAGTGGCTTATTGGTTGGCCTTGCACCTTCAGGGTCTGAGTTCGATTCCCACCTTTGTGAACATGGAGTATGCATGTTCTACCTGTTCTTGGTGGGTTTACTCCTGGTGCTCTGGTTTCCTCTCACAGTCCATAGTCATACAAATTAGGCTAGCAGGCATTCCCAAATTGCCTGTAGTGTGTGAATAGGTGTGTGGTCTGTGATGGATTGGCACCCGGTCCAAGGTGTGCCTTTTGCCCTAAGTCTCCTGGGAAAGGCTTCAGGCCCTCGCGACCCTGTATACAGGATAGAACAGTATAGACGATGAGTGAATGGTAATAGCAAAAAAAAAAACAGTGTAATGTGTAGCTAATGAAGGCCGGATGCAAGTACGTAAACGCAGCAAGATGGACAATCCAAAAAGCATTTAGCATCAAGTGAGTTATATGTGCATGATGAAACTTCACATAAAGGCTATGAAACAGCAGCATACTGTATACAGAGTGCATGGGCACAATCAAGCACCACACCTAACCCGCGACTGATGCAGTGTTAAAGCTAGAATATAAACAAAACACCATGGCATGTGATGGGAAAATTTTTTTAAAAATAAAATAAAAAAAGCAAGACTAGTAGTGCTTGGAATCTGTGACAAATGAGCCTCAGCAGGTAACCACAGATGCCTGGAAGTGCATCTCTCCATGTTAACTTTCGCAGAGATCAGAGATATCTGTTTGGCTGTGTGGGTGTTTCTTTATATTCACACCAACCGATGACTCAGACTGACAAAGTTTTGCTAGTGCTGCTTTTACATAAGTCTTAAACATGAAGCTGATTCCCAGAATCGCTCTTTTGTAAAAACAGAAAAGTCAGATCGGCAGCGAGCACAGGACTATTCATAAAGCCTGACCTTCAATTCTAGACCGTTCATAATTATTTCTACAGAATCAAAGTCAATTCAGACAGATACCGACACAAAGAGTTCTGGGCTCTCAATAAGCAAAGAAGAGACCTTGAGAAGCTTGAACAGAGAAACGTTTACTCCTGTTACCAATAGCAGGCAGAAGGACAGACATGGCTGATAAGAACATGAAAAAAAAAAAAAAACAGATCCTGAAGCTATACTATTATGCACTGCTACGGATCAAACAACCAGCCTATATCGCTTCACATCACATACTCATTGGATGTCTGCCATCCGTCAGCCTGCATTGTCTTCCTTTGATGGATATCCATATAGAGAGGGTTCATTTTTCATTACTGACTATGGGAGAGCCTGTGATTGAATAACATGATAAGAAGAAAGAAAGAAAGAAACCCTGAATCTGTCTCCAAAATTTATTGCACCACAAAGCTAGATGTGTGTAGTGTGCTTCAGATACTTAAGGCTCACTCAGCAGGAGCATAAGCTAAGTAAAACAACACAGCTGATATATACAACACCGTGACAGCCTGAATACATAGTGTATTTTCTAGCCGAGGGACTGGGGAGAGCCATACGGGCCCCTTCTGCTAGCTCAGTAAAGACCGCTATTATATAACGCGAGTGAGATTCTCTCCCCACACAGAAGCACAGAGTTGGACTCTATTCTTCACAGTCAGTGAGAATCTTGTGGTGTTGCAAAGCTGTTCTACTAAATCTCTACCCACTCTGAACAGTTTCACTCTTTCCTCTCTCTCTTTTTCTCAAAACCATGGATCTGTCTTCACGCAAGTGTTTTATGTACCTGCTCTTGTACTAACAATGCAGACAAAACCGAGGAAAGCTACCCACATGGATTGCCTACACACATACAGTACACACACACACACACACACACACACACAAAACAATATAAACTTACAACATGGTTTTATAACAAGCTGAGGTTTAAGAGGAATGCTAATATATTTCTGAATCAGAATGTGGCGTTCAAGTAAAACCGGGACTTTGGATTGCGCAAAATAACAGAATACACTTATGAGATTAAAAACGACCATTATTTCCCTATCTAATCTCCTGCTACACGAATGCACTTAATCCAGTCTTCTCAGCACACTGTGAAATTTCATGTCTGAAATGCTGGTCTGCCAGGAACTCCTATGAATATGACTTGGAGCGAGGTCAGAACTATACAGTGGAAAGTGGCAATCACTCCTTGTGATGTAGAAGTGGTGTTTGTGAATAACTGTGTACATGGTTCCTACAGACAGGTTTGTCTCTTTTGCAAGTTGGTGACAAGACATCCGTCAATTTTCAAGGATCTGGTGTTCCTCTTGCTGAATGTACGCGGGAACAACGACAGTAGGCGTCTCGGAGCCATCTTGGCCGGCATCATCATTCATGGACACATGACCTTTTTTGACATTTAAATCTGTTACTGACATGTTTTAAGGGTCTCGTCACCGTACTGTGTTTGAAGTCTTTTGTAAATGTCAATCGGCTTTATTCCTTCATTCACAGGAAATATCATCACAAGTCCCGGTTTGACTTGAACAACCCTAATATCTAATATAAATAAATAATTTAAAAGGGAATATCATCAATCGATAGATTAAAATGGTAATCTTGTTACTGGCAATTTTGTACCTGTAAGAAACCCAGCAAGCATTGTGAGAACAAGCAAACTCCATGCACACACAGGAAACCCAAAGGAGGGTCTCAACACTACTCTACACTGGAGGTGCGAGCAACGATACTAACACAACAGCACTGTACAGTACATATACCATATAAATGATCCATCTATCCACCTTGGAACCTCTGTAGTCCAACCAGGGACCGTGGAGGCCAGTGGTGACTATGGTATTTATTACCATTTTTGTATGACCTCTTTTCAACATTCACACACCATGAGGAAAAATTTTGAACACCAATCTGCAAGGACTGTGGGAGGAAACCCAACAAGCACGAGGAGAACATGCAAAGTCTATGCACACAGACTCGACTCCTAAAGCTTAGGAGAGGCAGAGATAGTGTGAAAAAGAGAGAAAAAGAGTCTGATACTGCACTATACAAAGAGAAACTATTCATGACTGAAGGATCTTTTTTTTCTTTTTGCTGAACCTGAGGCATTGATCTGTTCTCTAATTCAATACGAAGCTGGTGAATGCTACCGTATAGTATTCAGTTGATTTGTCCTGGTTTATCTGTGGCCAAGGTCACCTGTGGACTTGTAGAGTATAGTATATTCTTAGTTTTAGCTAGTTTGCTAAAACTATATGGTTCATGCAAAAAATTTTGGACAGGTTAGAGAACAAAATTCCAGGTAAAACACAATTCTCTAAACTTTAGCTAGGCAGCTTAAGTTCACCCTAATGATGGGTAAATCCCTCATATTCCTTTTTAACCATAAAAGGATTACAGAAACTATTCCTTATTAACCATCGCTTAGTTTATTCAACATTATGTAAGGAGTTCATTCTGCTGTTTATGGTAACACAAAATTTGCTCATACACATAAACCACTGTTTAACCCAGGGTCATAATCCAGCCCGGGTTTAATAAGTATCATGTGGCATAAGATAATTAAATATTTTTTGTATATTTACATGTGTTTATGTATTTGAATTATACAGTATACATGCTTTAACATTAAGATTAAAGGGTCAGGCTTGAATGACTTCAGGATACAGAAATCTACCATGACTAATGAGAGAGCATTGATCTTTTTAACCCAGCTCCATGAATAACGATATCATTTTGGCATCAAAGTTGCACATGTTTTTAATCAGATAATTCATTATAAACACTCATATGAAATCCCATTCACCACTAAAGCCCAGACACCTATAGGCAATTATCTTGCACACAGCTCAGTGTATGCATATGTGAAAAGCGTTCGTCAGGGAGTTGACAGTCAGCAGAGAAAGTTGTTGGAGCGTAAATCAGTGTACATGATTGCACTGTCACCATCTATCCGTTTTATGGCTTGGCGACATACCCTTATAAACAACTGACTTGTATGCATGTGTGTGTTTGTGTGCACCTTCCCCCTTTTGCGGTGTAATCAATAAAGTCCTGCTTGATAAATGACTTCGGCCCCTCCATGTTGGCTTTCGCATCATGGCTTTTGTGTTATTTAAATCAGCTGGATGCTTCCTGTGCCGCACGCTGAACTCGTTCACTGATCTCATTCCTGCTTGTCATCCTTCAGCGTTCCTATCCGTGTCCAGTCTGAAATGAAGTGTAATTACCTGCATTGTTTGATAATTAATCAAAACTTTTAAGTGATTTACACTGATGAGCCAAAGCTTATACAAGCGACTGGGTTATTATTATTATTATTGTGAAATCCCAGCAAACCTAAACACATAATTGTGTTGGTCTTATGGGCACACGGTACACAGCACAAGATATGAATAATTAGTCATTTTCTAATGACTACATGGACCAGAAACCCTTAGCTTTTCATGTAAAGTGGTGGTCTTAATCTTGCACAAATTGCTCGACTGATTTTGCATGTGAATCCCACTAGCAAACCCTACAGGTTCAAATGCGCAAGGCTAAAAAGTTCTGATTCTCCTTGTTGGTGCTTTTGTTGCCAGATTTTAGTCATGGAAAAAAGGGAAAGATAGTCGTTGCTGCAAAAACAAAAGGTTAAATCCTAACTGCTAACTTAAAACTACCCCAAGACAGTACACAACAGGAAACAAGGAGTTCCTGAAATGAGACAGGTGATGGACAGGGGAAAGACAACAAGCATCTAATATGTTACCAGCATGAAGCATATATATTGCACCATTTATAGCATAAGCATTTTTTCTCCATGATGAGACTGCAAGAAAATTACAGCTCATATAAGAAATTGTTATATTATTACTGTCAAGTTTATACCTAAATTAGGGCAAGATTTTTTTTTTTTTTTTTTTTTTTTTTTTTACAAAAATGGCTGCCAAGCACTCCAACTCCTGCTATGTGTGCATCAGCTCACCTGATTACTAACTATGACTTGGAGACTATTACACAATACCACCTAGTATATAAGCCCTGGCCTATGAGTCCCCTACTGCATTGTACAATATATCCAATTGTTACTAAGCCATTTGCATATGATCCTATTTCAGTTTTGCTGTTTATATGCTCGCTTGGCCCGGTCTATGCCTGTTTGCCCATCTCTCACCCACCCTTTGCATGTTTACTCGATTCTGATCTTGTGTACTCATGTTTACTCTGGTTGCTTGGATTTTATTACAAGTCATTTACCTGAATTTGCATCCACACTGCTTCCTGACAATTACGTTGAAAGCATGTGATGAAATAAATTACAGCTTTTCATGCTACAGTACATGACTCCCACCAGTTAATATCTAATTTGAATTTGAAATTAAATTTAGACAGCAATAAAAATCATACACTGATCAGCCACAACATTAAAACCATCAAGGTTTTCAGTTCCACCGGGTTGGATCTGGCTCCTCGAGGTGTGTCTCTGCAGGACGTTGATAGCAGATTCTGTGGGTGCTGCGGGGTGCTGCAGGTTGGTCCTCCATGGATCTGGCGTCCAACCATCAAGGGTTTTGTCCAAACCATACCATGGGGGATCTGGGGTGTTGGAGGCCTGGTCAGTGCTGGACCCTGTGTGTGGACCCTTTTTTTTTTTTTTGGACGATTTATACTGCATTGGCTATGCTGTCATATTATTATTATCATATTATTATTATTATTATTATTATTTGTTTTATTTTATTTTATTTTTTCACCTGGTGGTGATGTTGATGTTATGGCTAATCAGTGTATAGTCCTTTTTCTTTTACAAAAATTTATATAGTTGTAATAATAATTCATACCAATGAAATATCAAATATTTTAGTACATGAAGACCTAATAAACAGGTTTTCTTTTCTTATAACACCAACATCTTTAGCCTGGAGCAGCTCAGTGGTTAAGGATTGAACTACATTTCAGAAGGTCAACCAAAACCACCAAGTTACAACTGCTGGGCCCTTGAGCAAGGCCCTTAACCCACAAATACTGTATTCAGATTATATTAAAAACATCATTTGTTCTGGATAAGGCGTCTGCCAAATGCCGTGAATGTCATTAAATTAATAAATAAATTAATAATAATATAAAATAAAATAAACAGACTGGATACCCTTCAAGTTGACAAAAAACTCAAATGTGGAACATGAAGATACTATGGCACTCAGTGCTGAAAATTCATTTGTATTCTGCAGGGCTAATGCTGTTACTATTGCAAGATCAAAATGCACTCAGAGAAGTGTCTTTGCAACATCTGAGCTGTTTTGTAGCGTTGAGTGATTTTCGTTAGTGTGAACACTGAGGCGTGTGCTTGACTTTCATCGCTGTGTCAACTCAAGGTTTTGCATATATATTTGACATGCTCACTCACTGGCCAGTTTAATGGGAACACCTCTACCTCTGCTCATTTAAGCAGTTATGCAAACATCCAATCATGTGCGAAACGCATAAAATAATGCAGATACACAGAAAGATCTGCAGGTAGCATTAAACATCCAACATCGGAAAAGTGTGATCTAACAAAGCTGTGAAATTCAACATGGCATGGAACAAGATGGGTTGGTTTTAGTATTTCAGAAGCTGGTGCAGATAAAAGCGTCTCAGGAGGCACAAAACGTTAAATGTTCAGGTGAGTGAGTTACAACAGTAGAATATCACACCAGATTCCACTCTAGTTAGCCAAAAACATGAATCCAATGCTTCCATGCACACATAACCATATATGCCATCAAACTAATAGTAATATTGATACTGTAAATGCTTCATATGTTTGTCAATGAGCATAGCACAGTGCAGTTTATACAAGAGCTCAAATAGACTGAAAAGCAATGCAAGGCAATGTTTCACAGATATTCAGAGAAAGATTACAATATAATTTGACAATTTAAAAGAAACAGTTGAACAATATTGCAAATTAATCTAGTCTAGTGAAAAAAAGAATGAGATATTTGTGAGTTGAAAGAGCCAGCTTTTATAGCCTGGACAATCAAAATGATGTGTCTCTTGAAAAAAAAAAAAGAGCTGAAATTCCCATCATAGTTTTGGACAAAAAAACATCAAATTAGTTGAAACAGACTTATAGTTTCACACCCACCACCCTACATCACTGTTTGTAATATTTCATTTGAATTGGCTCAAGCAAGTTATTGCAAATATACAACTGTCTTTGAAGAAATCCTTTAAATCAAACCATAAAAGTGGCCGTGATGCAACACAAAGTAATTTAAGTGTCACTTCATCTTTACGCAAGTGAAGGATCTGTGATATTGCTCTATACAATTCAAAATCTGGTTCACTTTATTTAATAATGCCCAACACTCACTGGCTTATTTCATATACCAGCTTTCTACGTGATGTTCACTGAGAGCATGCTGAATTTAAAAAAGAAAAAAGAAAAAAAGAAAAAAAACTGGAATCAAAGCACCAAGAAGACGACGGTCAAACATTCATGTAGCGTGAGAGGAGCATAGCACCTGAATAATACATGCGGCTTGAACTTTTACATTCAGAATCAGTTACATCAGTTACATTCTCCCCCTCCGACCCGTCTCATAAAGAATTCATAGGAGGTCTACCATAACAGAGATTTAATTGGATTTCATACAGGGAAGACATCATGAAAGCTACACCCACTAACCCTGACCCTAGACCCGATTTGGACGATATGCCGGATGATATATAATATTGATACTTGAAGGCCATTTAAATTAAACTGTGCCAGGTTTCACGTACTTGTAAATAATTGTGTGTACCTTTAGCCCAAAGTTCCTGTGACAGGCTTTTAATGCATCACCACCTTAAGAAGGATTATTTTAGATTAATGATGATGATGACATTTTCTATTATTATTATTATTAAGTTGAGGATTCACAGAGTTTGTGTGTTCTCCCTGTGCTTGGTGGGTTTCCTCGGGGTAATGCGGTTTCCTTCGACAGTCTAAAGACATGCAGATTAGGTTAAGTGGTATTCGCAAAATGTGTGAATGTGTGTGCGTGTGTCTGTGTCCTGTGATGGATTGGCAGCCAGAATGTACTCAGCCTCGTACTCAGACTCTACTTTTATAGGCCTCTGCATAGGATAAGTGGTATAGAAGATGAATAAAGTATTATCTGTATTATTTTTATTATCTTCATATAATTCATTTCTATTCTAGTGTGTGTGTGTGTGTGTGTGCTAGTCATTAGCTGATCAACAAGTGAGCTGAGCACTTGTCTCTATTCATATTTAATGAGCATTGGGGCAAACCTGTCTCCATTAATAGAGCATTAGAAATGACCAGTCATACACATGGAACACTGCTGCTTCTACAGTACATCTCTCTCTCTCTCTCTCTCACTCATACACACACGCACACACACTCACCACACTCTCTCTCACACACATGTCCCTGTTTCTCTCTTTTTTCCCTCTCTCATTATCCCTCTTCAGCTTAATGACTGTTCACTTTGACTGTCTCAAAGAGAACAGTTTGAGAAAAGGTACCGTGGTTTTCTTTACAAAGAGCTGCAAGACTTAATTAAAAGTTACACAACCTCTCTTTGCTCCGAATGCTACTTAGATATGATATTTTCTGTAGTTTTTGAAGTCTTTCCACATGCACAAGGACATGCAGTATGACCACATACTCTTAATAAAGCCAGAATATACACACACACACACACACACATATATCTTTATGCTTCATGCTGATGTTGATGAAAAAAGTACACATTTGCAAGCGTAGCGTGTTTGCTTTTAATTTTTTTTTTTTTTGTCTGAATTTAGCTTTAACTTTTCATTGTGCAATTTGCTGTGACTTTAATGCAGATGTGAGATTAATGTACAGTAGGTAACCTTGGTAAAAAATATATATATATAATAATAATAATAATAAAAAAATCATATACACATGAGCACATTTGAACTTTAGCTTTGATTATGACACACAGTGTAGTGTCCAGTTCATGTGTGAAAATGATTCCTCATGCTCCCAGATCCATTTTACAATTTGAGTCCTGGAACATACAGTAAATAATTGCATTGATGTGATATACTGG
Source organism: Clarias macrocephalus (assembly GCA_011419295.1). NCBI lineage: Eukaryota > Metazoa > Chordata > Actinopteri > Siluriformes > Clariidae > Clarias > Clarias macrocephalus. The sequence goes on along the minus strand of JAAGKR010001023.1, from coordinate 106,452 downwards.
TCAGCAACCCACAGATCATAACACTGCCTCCAGAGGCTTATACAGTGGCCAATATATAAGACGGGTGCATCGCTTCATAAGCTTCCCTGCTAACCTTGACACACCCCATAGGGTCTGGCCTATAATCAGACCACAAGACTATTTTCCATTTTTTATGCTCCTTAGTAAACTGAAGCCTTTTTTTTCTTATTAGCCTCAATAACAAGGGGTTTTCTTATGGCCACACTGGCTGTTTAGTCCCGACCTTGTGCATAGGGAAAGACTCTTACTTTTAGCATTAAACATAGCTGTTGATTTTTTACAACAAAATTTAGTTTTGCATATACAGTACAAGTCAAACGTTTGTCCAAAAACTTTTGACTGGTAGTGTTTGCATATAAACCAAAAGTAAATTCTGCATAAGCTAAACATTTAATTCCAACTTTTCTGATAGAAAACTCTGCTCATAAGCATCATCATCCTCTCTCATTTACCAAGGGAAAACGTCAAACCTGGCATTTGACAAATGATGACTCATCATTGCCCTTGATTTGACTGATCAGTTCACTCTCATCACTGATTATGCTCAGTTACTGTACATCTCTTATGTTGGCTAAATTCCCTATGTTGTCCCTTCTTCTCTAAATGTCACTGACAGTATATGTGCTTATTTAAACTGCTTACAACTTGATCAAAGCACGACCTTCAATACAGTCAAAAAAGTATGCCCAGCTAGCAAATAAAACAGGCATGCCTTTTCATAGACATGTCTAGTCTTAAATTATTACATCAAATGATCTTTGAATTTTTTTTAAACATTTAATAAAGTCTGTTTTGGTCAATTATAGATATTGATAGCTTCTTACAGCATTCATTATGTATATACGTATAGATGTATGTATGTATATATACATGTGTGTGTGTGTGTGTGTGTGTGTGTGTGTGTGTGTGTGTGTGTGTGTGTGTGTGTGTGTGTGTGTGTGTGTGTGTGTGTGTGTATGTATGTATTTTTGGCCAAAAATATTGCTGCTGTTTACCAGAATTTATGCAACATCTGACCAATGTTTCCAGACATCACATCGATATCTAGTCAAAACAATAAACAAAAGAAAAAGGAAACAAATACAAGAGATTATTATTACAATTATTATTATTTAGATATCCTTTTTGCAAAAATGTCATGCCCCGGTTTACAGGAACTTTTTTTCTTAGTCACTGTATGCTGCAGTTTTCAACTGTGCTCAGACACCATGCTACAATACATAACAGCAAAATCTTTCAAACTAAAGGCAAAACAAACAAATAAAATAAAAATCCACAGAGCTACCATAGCCTGCTGCACATTTTACTATTTAATTCCCACATCACACAAATATAACAGCTTTGAAATTGATTTAATATATCCTTTGTGTTTCTATTAGATTCGCCTGCAACAGTTTTCCCAGCTGTATTAGGAATTCTATTTCAGACTAAAAATCCTCTGACGATGCCATACGAGTCAGAGACGACCCAAGCCTACATGTCCTTTGAGAATTTTTTTTTTCTTCAGTCGGCACATGTAATGTGAAACACAGGGAGATTGAAGACTCAATATATTCTTGCTCGTATCCCGTTTCCCCTTCATAGCATTATCTGTTCTGTAGTTACTGCACATATTGACTGCATAGTCATGTTATATAATATTTACTGCATTTACTATATATAAAATGCTACTGATGTATACCCACTATCGATCTATCTATCTATCTATCTATCTATCTATCTATCTATCTATCTATCTATCTTATTCATATCCTCAACATCACCTCAACGGAATCAAGAAGACACTCTGTTATGTTAGAGACATGACATCACAATGCTTTTACGTAGCTGCTGAAAGCCACGACGCAAGACGCATTGTTGAAATGGCAATGTCTTTAATGGCAATTTAAAAAAGTTTCGTTTTGTTTCATGTTATAAGTGTCTAAATTTAACTTTAATCCTTCATATAAATTCAGTTGTACAGTTTGCTGTGACTTTGCAGATGTGAGATTACATTATGAAACCATGCTAAACAAACTTATACACTGCTCGGCCAAAAAAAAAAAAAAAATGAAACAAATAAAGAAGCACAATTTAATCAATTTTGTTTGGCTGCCCTTAGCTTTGGTTAGCATTGTTGCCTCAAGGTTTGGCTGTTCTTCATGTGTTTCCTTCGGGAACTCCAGTTTCCCCTATAGTCTAAAGACAAGTATTGTCGAATAAATGGTATTTACAAATTGCCTAGAGTGTGTGATTGGATGTGTAAGTGTGTGATTGTGCCTTGAGTATCTGGTACCTTCAAGGGATTTTATTGACATACAGTACTACAAGCATGGCACAGATGAGAAAGATGGAAAAATGTTCTGATGTGACTGGGATGTTGCTCCATCCATACCATTCCAACAAAGACGTCTTCAGGCTTGTGCTATGATCATATGTCACATTGTGGAAGACCGCATTAAGTTCATATTATATTCTTCTTGTGCTTGCCATGTTTATGGAAAGCACGCAGCAGGTTATCAGCGTATCTATGTCGCATTCAGAGAATTTCGTATAAATACTGGATCTAATTCCTCATACCATCACTTCATGATGAAAAGCAGTATTTATTCCAATTTACCAGATGCATTGACAACATAGTAAGCGTGTTTGTAAGCGTCTGGTAAGAGCACAGTGCGTTCTGATCAGACATAGTAATAACTCGCTTTGATCTCGCTTTGGGCCTGGTGAGTGCATGATCATGTGCGTGATAGGAAATTAGTGCCAACATGATAGCTGCTTTGAGAACCTGACAGGGCCAGTTATAGGATAGGATGTTATAGGATGTTTTTGTTGGTCTTTCAGCTGCTCCCGGCAAGGGGTCGCCAGAGTGGACCATCTGGCCCGCACATACAAGCTTGGCGTGAGTTTTACGCCGGATGCCCGTCCTGATGCAAGCCTCCCATTTTTTATGAAAGGAATAAATGCACTTTTCCCCCATTTTGACCCCATTCCTACTGCATGATTTGTGATCTGTTTGATTTGTGATCTAGGTGAGTTCATAGGCAAGTTTTATTTCATAATTTCATAATTTATCTAACACACAATTTCATAATTTATCTAACATACAATTCATATTTGAGGAATAGATTATGAAACATGCAAAAACATGGGACAAACCAGATTATAAATATTCTAAATATTATGTTTGATTATTTAAAACTGTTTTGTGCTAAATATTTTATTCAAACAACAATGAACTTTATATCTAATGCATTTTAATGTTAATAAATATTCTTATACATGAGGAATTTGTATAGGGTTTGATATGGATGGTTTTCTCCCACAGTTCAAAAACATTCGACTGATTAGGCTAATTGGCTTTCCCAAATTGCCCGTGGTGTGTGTGAATGTGTGTGTGTGTGTGTGTGTGTGTGTGTGTGTGTGTGTGTGTGTGTGTGTGTGTGTGTGTGTGTGTGTGTGTGTGTCCTGTGATAGATTGGCACCGCATCCAGGGTGTACCCCACCTCATGCCCTGAATCTCCTGGGATAGGCTAGGTAGATATACAGTAGATGCAAATAGAGATTGTTGTTATCAAGGTTAGGAAGACGTAAGGATGCAGGTGCAAGCTTTAAAGTAAAATAAAGCCTTTATTTGTCACATATACATTACAGCACAGTGAAAATTCTTCTTCGCATACCCCAGTGTAACTGGGGTCAGAGCACAGGGTCCGCCATGATACAGCACCCCTGGAGCAGATAGGGTTGAGAGCCTTCCTCAAGGGCCCAACAACAACAACCTGGCTGAGCTGGGAACCACCGATCTTCCGATCAGTAACTCAGTGCCTCAACCCTCTGAGCCACCACTGCCCTTATTGCACCACATTTTGAACCACATTTTATTCCAGTATATTGTGAACACAAAGCTTGAAGGATGGGATCTAGAACTAAATACTAAAGATAATGCAACAACGAACACAAGGCAAACATGATCCCGACTACCAACCAATCAGAAACCAAATACAAACATACAAAAGTCATGTCATTAAGTGCAGACAGAATATACTGTAGCATAAACAATTGCATAAGACAAAATGTCTTACATAAAATGATCAGCATCACTTGGGGACCCGACTTTATACCCACTACTTTACTAGGTGTTTGAAACTGGTATCTGGTTTGCATACCACGAAATGCAGTTGTGTCCTCTACCTTGGGATTGCCGTACAATAATGTACTTTTCCAGTGCTGCTGGAAAAAAAAAATGCTGAAAAAGTTGACAATTACTGAAGCACAGCACTTCAGCAACTCTCAACATACAGTCCATCTGTTGTAAAGAGCACACTCGGGAGCTGAAATCACATCAGTGTTTGATGTGGGCTGGATTTCGAATGACAGTGTATAGGTCTGGATGGCCCAAAGAGATTACAGGATTCATTTTTCCTAAAACGACCTAAGAACCACCTCAACTCTGTGAACGATGAGGCCAGTAATCGCTCATTCACTGTGTGCAAGTGGACTGTAGCTGGATCAGACAAACACATAGCATTTGATCCACACTGTGGTATTAACACACACACACACACACACACACACACACACACACACACACACACACACACACACACACACACACACACACAGCCCATGGCCCAGTGATCAGTCATATTCATTATTATATATAGCACGAAAATAAAGCAGCCGGAGGGACCCGAGCTGCTGCCTGGCTGCATAATGACAGTTATTTACTGAGTGTTCTTCTAATCAAATCATAAAATCTGCACTGCCTGACAGATGGCTTAAGATCACTAAAGTGAGCATCAATATGTCAGAGAGAGAGCATTTTCCCCTCGTTCTCTCTCTCTCTCACTCCAACCCAGGAGTCAAAACCGTATCATATTTTTGTAACATTTCTTAAAAAAAAAAAAAAAAAAAAACATGACACATAATACATTTTAAATAGATGTAAAACATTTTGTGTGCCATGAATATGTTAAATTTGATAAATATTCTTACTGGATAAATTTGCCAAAAGCACGCAAAGTAGAGACAGCACCACATATAGTACAATACTTTCTGTATGATCTTAACTAAATAATACATCTGTGTCACAGATAGTTATGCACATTATTAGCATTATGTTTATAAGAAGTATAAATACACTGCCTGGCCAAAAACAAAAGGTGCCATTTGCATTTATATAATGAAATGAATAACTTAATTCTTAATAACCTTTGAATAGATAATTACTGCAGTCATTTGCTGTATATGTTTTAGCTGGTAACAATTTTTTGAAACTTATGGAGTCCTTCTGGTGACATTATGGGAAAAAGAAAATAATCTGAGGCCCTGACTAAGGCGTGGGAACGAGATAATACAGTATGTTGTGGCCACAATTTACAAAGGCATCGGAACAAGAGAGTATGTTGTGACCATGACTTACTAAGGTGAGGGAACGAGGTCATATGTTGTGGCCACAACTTACTAAGGCTTGGAAACAAGGGTAGTATTGGCCTGCGACAAGCAAAAAATTTAACTAATGTAAATGCTGAAATTATGTGGGATTATGGAATATTATGGGATTAGGATTAAAAACTGCCCAATGCATTATTAACACTTGGAAGGATAGTGCTGAACTGTCTAATTCACAAAGGAAATTTGGTTGGAAAAATTCATGAATAGAGATCATTTAAACACTTAGTGAAGTTGCACGATAGAAAATATAAAGTAGAAATTATAGCCATGCTAAATATTTAGAGTAAGAGCATTTGCAGGAGTGAGGCTAATCTGAAAAATGGCTTCAATTTGCTAGGGAGCATAAAAGTCTTTGGAGCAATGGAAAAAGGCCATGAGTGCCCATGAAGCAATGCATCCCCAATGCATAGTGCCCCCTCTACAATGTTCTTGGGATGGTTTAGTTGGGCAGGTCTAGGCTTAGTAATATTATTATATATAGTTCCTGATAGCGAGGCATATTCCAGGACAACCCCATTTGAAAGTCTTGAAGAAGACTTTATGGAGTAGTTCATCAATACAAGATCTCAGGTGAATATAAATGCAACTCTGGACAGAAATAAATGTTGTGACGTTCCAAAAAGTAGACAAAACAATGTTGTGGCAATCACTGCTAAAGGTGAGTAGACAAGGCAGATACAATGTTGTATAGCTATAATGTGTATCACTATAATGTCCATAACTACATTGTACTATACTGTATAGAACTATTACTATAATAGAACCTCGCCCATGGTTAATGAAATACATTCCACAAGACCTATGAGAAGTTATGAAAAATAAATGACTGATTAATGACATGCACGTTCAGTTTTGCTTAAAATATTTAAAATTAACTTACATTTATACCTCATACTGTTTTTGTCTCACAGCATACAATTTGTGCACTTTTCAATGCATTGTATGCAAGGACATGAGCTCTTTTCTGATGTATTACAACACTTTTATGATGGTTTTATGTCTTATACTTCTGTGTTATAGATGCATTTATAATCTATTGTGTGTATGACCAATAGGAAGTGTTGCACATATTTTCATGATAGGAAAAAGGACGTTTTTATACCATGCCTGACGCCGACCGTAAATAGCTTTCAGGTCAGAAAGAGAAAGAGAGAGAGAGGCTTGTGAGTTATGGCTATCTCTTCTGGCAGTGGTTTCTAGGTTGTAAATAAACACATTTTTCTATAATAATGTCATCGAGGCACACACACCCCATCACAACCTTTTACTGCAGACTAATAAACCCAGGAAGGCCAACAAGGGCAGGCAGTTTCCTGCTCATACCTCTAGTGACTGACCTGAGAAATGTTTTAGCTCACTATGAAGAGCAGATTTGGGCAGGGATGCTCAACATCACATCCGTATAAAACAGCATGAAGCACCTGAAGCACTGTTTAGGGCTCAGGGTGTACTGCTAAAGAAAAAAAGCTTGGAGATTGCAAAAGATTACCTTGTACATAAAGCATGGCATGGATGATGTGGTGTGCTGTTATAGGAATGTAATCAGCAATGGGGTGGTTTGATGCAGCTTAATGTGTATAGGAGTTAGTTACCAAACCAAAGTTGATTATATTCTAAAAATTTTATGTAGTATATTATTCATCTTATACCCAAGTAAGGCTTCATCTTAAACCTAAAAAAATGTAAAAAATGTAATTACATAATTACATAAAAAAATGTTGGTCCTTGTTATCACTTACGTTACTTCAGCTGTTCCCTCACCAGCCTCTTTTTTTTCTTTCTTCAAGTCAATATGGCAAAAATATGCAGCTCATCACACAATCAAGGAAAAGGGAAGGTCAAAATCGGTTTGTCCTACACGCTAACAAAAATCAATTAGTAATTGTAATCTAGTTGATCATAGACTGTGATTAAATAAAATTTTTAAATATCCAGATTTGTATCATAAACGTGCAATGTTGGAATAAAGAAATGTTTGACAAACTGGTTAGAGGAAAGAGATTATAAAATTTGATAATATCTCCAACATTAAACATTTAACAAATGTTAAATTCAAATCTCTTAAATGCTAAACTCCTTGCAGCAGCAGTCATATTGTGAGCCCTGTCTGTTCCTATAGAGGTGACCATGTCAGTTACAGTATATCTTCTTTTCAACTTGGTCTACGCAATTGGATAGCACATGCTTTGGCAAAATGTCTTTATTCTGTTTAACATGCCCATACTGTAGTGAATGGGTGCAGTTGGTATTTGTCATCGAGTAGGAGTGCTGCTACACTGAGGTAGTTATGGTTGCATATTAATATCCAGTGGTCTCAGTAAGTGCAGTAAAAGTAGCTTCCGACAACTAACTCACTTCCGTAGCCTTACTCAGTGTCTTACAGTTAATGTATTCTTGTAAAAACAGTTCACTGTGGTTTTATCCAAACTTCCTTTCTATAATGAAAACTTGCCATTCAACACACCAGTCACCTTATTATCTGCGTTAAACGTGGCATTATCACTCACAGCCGGGTCGCTGCTCTGTAATTATGGGTAACCAATAGGGTCAAACTCTAGGGATGAAATTTCTAGATTAATCACATGCGTTAACATGTTAATATTGACGGACGTAAAAAAATATTATAGGCTTGTGTAGCTTTAACATATTAATATAAGGGCTAATACAACATTAAGTATGTAAATGTACATTTTATTTAATGAGATTCCTATAAACCTACCATTATTGGTTTATTTTTGTTCAACCAGGATTTTTTTTTCAGTGTGTAGACTACAGCTTTACCTTTGTTACAAAGCACACCTACTGAAGAGATATTCCCAAAATGTTAAATTAAAAAATATCCTAAAAAGAACAATTATAGACATACAGTAAGGGACATTCACCGCACCGGTCTCTGTGCAACATTCTTACTACAGAAACCATAATGTGTTAGAATTAGCACATTGATATACTGCAAACCTACTGCCTGAGCTACTTTTACAGAAATTAATGAACCTTCTGCATAATCAGAATCATACTACATTCTTCCTCATTCCCTGAGGGGCCCCTGCAGTGTACAAGTGTAAGACCGGTCATTAATGCTACAGGACGGGGTCAGACCTTTTCTAGAGATCATGCTATTATTAGCAATAAGACTGAGAGAAGTGCCTCAGACCTCTGCAAGCACTGTGATCTTTCATCTCTCTAGGATTAAATTGCAAATTCTATATCCATAAGGTGCTCTGACACAAGTCATTTCACTTGTCATTATTATGCATAAATGTTGGTCCTTTCACATTAATCAAATTTGTCCCTTCTGGGGAAAAGTATTAACTGTATTTCCATGCCATTAGGAAAAAAAAAATTAAGCTGAACAGAACAACAAGTGATTGATAATAATCATGCAAAGGAAACATGTTACATGAGTTCACATGTTAATATCAGGTATAAAGACAAAAAAATCTATGTTACTGTAATCCTTTAATAAAATTAGAAACACCCCTCTACTGGAAAGATAAATGTCCCTATATAGTATGTGCTTGTGCTCTATCCTCTATTGAAAAATCTCCAAAAAAGGAATGACATTAATGCATAAAAAGGCACAAATATTTTGTTTTATTATGACTTAGTAATTTCCAATTTACCTCTTTAATGTGATGTGCATGTACCTGTGTACCATAATTGCTTTGGACAACCTACTGTATGCAGTACAGGACATGAGATTTAGCCACAAACAACTGTAAAGGACAAACAGTATTATATGTTTATGTATTAAAAAAATAATGTTTGTGACTGTTTTTTACACAAACATTGGGACGTAACTTCAAAGAAACAACCAGGAAATTAGTCTTCTAGTTAATATATATTAATTAATGACATCAGATTTACGTTATAAGGCGACCATATTAAGGTTTTTCATCAACTTCAATCGTTTTTTTTTTCTTAGATTAATTGCTGCCTACATTATACACAATACATTTCGATGTTTTGATGTTTTCAATGGGATTAAGCTTGCCAAAACTGCCCTCACATTTTTACATAATAACAGTTTAATATATCAAATTATTAAAATATTTAAAAAATTATTAAAATATTTTTGAGTTATCAAAAATAATGAGTATTTAAATTGTGTTTGTCCAAAACCTTCTATCTACTTCATGTCACCCAACTTAACTGGCATGACCTCCTACTCATATATACTGTATTCACTACCCAGAGTCAAGACCTAAAAGCAACCTTAAACTCAAATTCTTACATGAGTCTTACATGTTGACTCCACACTAGCAGTAGTGAGTCATTCTATTTTGTATCTATGCAACAGATGTCCTTCGTATTCTGATCGACTCCCAGGCCGCTGCACACTCACTGATCTCACAATTAGCCTGCTGACGTCAATCAGCCCCTAACTCAGGCTACGGGAAACTCATCACCCCCCCACTTCCTCGCCGCACTCCCTCTCGCTGCGCTCTCCATTTTGCTCCTTTTTCCTTTCATCCTCACATGCTTGACCCCTGTATACTTCCCTTTGTTTAGTATGTCTTAGATCAGATTTTGCGATTTCAAGACTACTTGTCACATCGTAGCACATGATCTCAATAATATTTTGGCTGAATTCTATGGCAGACTGTATGATGTCTTTTGCATTTCAAATTATATGGTAATGATCCTCTGACTATAAGCCTGTGATTAAACATCATCAACTAGCATGCAGAAAATAGAACAGCATAAACAGAGATGTTCTTTAATATTATTATTATCTTAAGTAAGCTTATGTTAATAAGGTCCATAAATATATTTCGTTTATATGTGTTACCACTGCTGTATTTGTAACTGTGAGTTTTGCATTATCTTTCCTATTGCTTTGCTTTAGATGACCGTCATAGCCATAGTGTCACTGTGAGATTTAAAGTACTCGGATTACTTTTTTGATGTAAAGAGTAATCTAACGCGCTAGGTCCGCCATTCAAGTATCAGTTACTTTTTCAAAAAAGTAATCTAGACAATTTATGTAATCCTTAAGCCAGACAACAGTCATTCCCAATCAATTATAGTGTGTGTGTGTTTGTGAGAAAGACGTCCTACAAGCCCCGCCCCGATAACCCGTCATTCCTGCTGCTATACCACTATCTCACCTATGCGGTTTGACTATGCGAGGACCGATGGACGGAAAGATGGAAACCTAATGACAGCGCCAAAACTCGCGGTGAATCATGATGAACCATGCTCACAGCCAGTAATAGCAGTAGTTAACAGATTATGGGCCAAACTTCGCTGAGTGATGACGGTAGAATAATTAAGGTCTTGACTAAAACAACATGCATGAGGAAGCACAAAGAGTTTTCAATTTCTGCAATGGAAAAGTACTCTCACTAGTTACTTTTATCAGAAAGTAACGCAGTAATGTAACGGATTACTTTTTGAAGACAGTCATTTTGTAATATAATTAGTTACTTTAAAAAGTAACGTCCCCCAACACTGGAAATAACGCAAAAAGCTAATAGCACACTTTGTATGGGTTGGGTGGTAACGACCTTCTGCTTCGCATAAGTGTTTTATTCTACATACTCCTCAGTAATTTTACAACAATTGTTAATGAATAGCATGTTTTATAACAGTTTCTAGTTGTGTAGTTAATCTTGTGAAACATTTGCAGGACAAGTTATTAATGCAATATCACAGGAGAGGCAGTGCTACTGTACTGAATACCAGCACGGCTATGATGAGGTTGATGGTATTACAGCCATGCTTATTTTCAGTTTAACAGCACAACCTTGAGTGTGATATTAATATTATACAACAGTAATACAACCACCATTTATTATCGAAGATTATGATTTGTTTGTTTGTTTATTTACTCAGTTCTTTTGCTCTGCCAGCACATATCCTTCCGAACTAGCTTTAAGCTAATGACCTACAATACAGTTATCAACCAATAGTTAGTGAAATTAACAGGGATAAAAGCAGTTTTCAATTCTTACCACTACTACTGTATGTAGACAAAACGTGATTAGTATAAACCATGGTGGTGGTGGACAGTCCTGTAAATCTCATAAGTTTTTCTTTATGTCTCCATTTATTCTGTTTTATACTAGCCTCAGCTAGTACTAGCTAACTAGCTAATTAACTGTTCCGGGAATTAATCCCAAATACTGTTGCGTAATATGGAAAACTAGCATGCTACACAGGATGTAGAATACATTGTTCCACACACCAAGTAGTGCCCTTGTTCAGGGGGTAATGATTAGTAGATGCAGAGTGATACCTATGGTACACCTATAAATGTCCCGGTGCTGTTATACTATTCATCACCACTCATTGAATACCTCTTGTCCAGTCAAATTGCTAATCACCTGTTAATGATCTTAACTGCCCTGCATCTCCTTTTCTCGAGTTTGTAAGTTTAAAAAAATAAAAATTTTCACAGAGCAACAAGAAAGCATAAACATTTCTGTTCTGAAGACTTTTCCATGGCGGGAAACTTTACAAAACCCTATGAATGTTACCAAAGCATGGAGAAATGAGCGCACGCCCACTAATTTTAGGTTTTATGTAAACGACTTAACAAAACTTCACATTAAATCTAATAGTAGTTAGCTAATTAGGACAATTAGGGTAGCTAATTGTTAGTTTTTGTTAGGTAGTTAGTTTTTCACTGCTAGACAAGTGCGTGTTTAAAATTTTTTTTAAATTATATATATACTAAACTTACTGTAGATAAATGTTGACCACAGTGGTTAAATTAGAAGGAGTACAATGGTAATCATCATTGGCCTCCACTGTCCCTACTTGAACTACAGAGGTTTCTAGATGGATGGATGCAAACTTAGATAGCCATCCCTGTGTAATAGGGACAATGATGCATTAAACTGAAAATATTCATATAAACCTAGTGCTACAACTGGAACCCTTGTCTGAGCTTTCCTGATAAATGAAATTAATGCAAAACGTCTGACCAATCAGATTCAAGAATTCCACCTACACGTTAGCACTGTAGTACAAGTAACAACAGTGCATTACAGAGATCTCAACACAATACCATAGAATTCTTTCATGATGTTCGATTTTTATCTGAAGATGCAAAATTGAGCTGAAGAGCGCATAGCGTAAAAACCAGCTTAAGGCTGTGTACCAAGTAATGCCTTCCTCCTCTCTCTCTCTATCTCTCTCTCTCTATCCTTTTCTTTTTCTTTATTTCTTATTCGCTCTAGTTTTGTTTTCAGGTCTAATGAAAATCTGTTGAACTCTATAAGCCACGTCCATGCACAAACTCAGTGTTAACCTTGAAGGGTTATCTCAGTGAAACACAAGACCCAGTCTGACGATAATAGACTTCCATTCCCATCCATTCATCTTCACAGGAGCTTAACATGGTGAATGAACTTCAATTGTATGCTCAGAGGAGCTGATTGTATATCAGTGGTCCTGTGTACTCAGTTGGATGTCCCGGTCAATCTATTCTAACCTTCAACAGACATATGCATGGACAGGAAGACTGCTGTAGCGGTGTGGACTCTTCCTTCGTTCCCGTAATTTTTTTTATTTTTTTTGTACAAAAATAACTAAAAATGGGTGAATAGTAGAATGGAATAGTACACATTATGCTACACTGTACCCGCTTTCTTTCCCCCATTCTCCCTCTCTCATTGCTCTCTCAGTGCTGTAGATGAGAGCACATTAAAGTTGCATGCAAAGGAAATTGAAAAATCCCATTTTGGTGCATACAAATGAAGCCCTTTTATTTGGCTCTGGAAGAACACAAAAGAAAGCAGTGGCAAAAGAGGACAAATGCACCATTACATAGCGTTGTCAGCGCCAGTCACTAAATCAAGCCTGTGAATGAAGGAATCATTCAATGATTCCAGATAATTTCCTCCAGGAGACTTTGCAGAGTAACTACCTAACTAGGCACGAAACAGAGTACCTACAGTACCATCTCTTACGAGTCATTCCAAAGTAAACACACATAGAGGTGTACACAAAGTCTGGGACGGATTTAGTCAAAAGGTCACCACCCATTCTTGACTTTAATCTACTGTAGGGATTAGCTCATTTCTGTTTTAGTCTCTACTTCTACCTGCACCTCATTTTCTATGTCACTCTTTCTTCTGAAAGATTGCTGTCAGTTCCCTTGAGCTGACAGGATCAGTGGTCACATCATGTAATTAACCTCACCTGCAATTGCCGCCCGCGCCGACAGAAGGAGCGAGCTGACTCTTAGAGACAGACACAGATGGATATAAAGGACGAGAATGAGGTGAGTAAAAGGTAGGGAGATATAACTGTCATGTCATGTCATACTTCTTCATAGTTATGTGTTGTATTGTTGTATCACTGTTCAGTTTTATGCTAGCAACAAATGGAGATGTACTACAGTAAATAAACTTTATACTCACTCACTCATCGCACTATACCGCTTAATCCTGGTTATCGGGGGGGGGGGGGGGGGGGTATCGGGGGGCCTGAAGTCTATCTCAGGAAATTTAGGGCATGAGGCCTAAGTTAGGGCACCCTGGACAGGGTGCCAATTCATCGCAGGGCACATACACACTCTTATACACTCATTTACTCACTATGGGCAATTTGGGAACACCAATTATCCTAATCTGCATGTCTTTGGACTGTGGGAGGAAACCGGAGTACTCGGAGGAAACTCACCAACCACTGGCTGGGAATTGAGCATAAACATAAATAAGTTGTTACCTTTGAGACTTTTGTTCCGAATCATTCGTTCTTTTGTCACATGACTCCCATAGACGCTATGCAGTGCAGTCCACAGGAAACGAAACTGAATGGTTCTTCTCAATGAGTCTTCTATCCCGAGTTGTTCGTTCTTTTGTCAGGATCCATAGACGCTTTTCCATGAAGTAGACAGGAAACAGAATTGAACGGTTCTTCTCAAGGAGTCTTCTACTCCTAGTCGTTTGTTCTTTTGTCATGTGACTCCCATAGTGCAATAGATTCAAAAGAACAAATGATTCGGACCAGAAGATTTGCGAGGTGAGCTGCTCATTCTGTTTATCATAAATCTCCTTACCTGCATTGTAATATTTTCATTACTGGAACTATAGCCAAAATTTGTGTACTGTATGGGGGTCTATTTATTAAAAATTTTACATTTTATTTTATTCTTGATGAAAAGTAAGAAATTAACTAAATGACTCAGAAAAAGATTTGTTCATTCTGATGAACGAGCTTCAAAGAACCGAGTTATAAAATGATTCTAACTTCCCATGATTAGTGCTAATCACTAGACCACCATGCCGCCGCTACACCGTATACCAGCAACTTCATTAGAAGCCCCTATACCTGCTCATCAAATCATGTAACAGCATTTACCTAATGCATGGCTTAAAGTAAACACATCAAAGATCAGAATAGCATGGTTTCTGGTGACCAGTGTATGTCTGAAAATGGTGTGCTCATGGGATTTTTATCCACAATGCTCACTAGAGGTTACAGAAATGGTGAGCAAAACAAAAACAGTAAGCAACAATTATAGTGGGAGAAAATGCCTGGCTACGAGAGGTCAAAGGAAAATGGCCTTCCATTTTAAACCAAAGCATCTCAGAACTCAACTAAAAACTGGAAGATGTGGCCTTGAACAACAGTACAAGGCCATGTCCTGTCACCAAGAACATGAATCTACAGCTACATTGGATACAGGCTTAAACAAACTGGACAGAGGAAAATTGGAAAAACATAATCATGTCTGATTAATCAATTTTTCGTGCTGCAAAACGCAGATGGTGGGGTCAGAATTTGGCATCCACAGCATGAATCTTTGGTACCAGCTGCCTTGTGTCAACAGTTCACACTGCTGCTGGTGTGAGAGTGTAGGAAAAGTTTTCTTGGCACACACTGGGCACTTAAAACCAACTGAGGATTGTTTAAATGCCACAATGTGTAATATATTGGTGCTGTTCCCATGTAGCCCTTTATGGACATAATTTATCCATCTTATAATGTATACTTCCAGCACAATAATGAGTTCATGGTTAGATGAACAGTGGTCTCCCCAGTCACCAACACCTGAGATGTGGTAGAGCAGAGAATTTGCAAAATGAAAGTTCAGCTGACAACTTTTGAGGAAAAAAGTGATGCATTCATTACAACATGGATGGGAATCTTAAATGAGTAAGTCCAACACCTTGTAAAATCCTTGCCTCAGGCATGAAAAATTATGTTCCTAATAAACTGTCTGGTGCAAGAATGAGCCTTCATTTCGAACCGTTCTTACTGTGTACATATTCTTAAAGGTATTTGTGCCCTTTTTGTCTTCAGGCACGTTGTGTTGGAAATAAACATCCACTGTTAACATGCTGCGCTTTCATGTTGATTTAGTCTAGAAAGTCCCATACGGTATGTTACTCTATATGTATAGATACAGCCTGACAAATCAAAGGAAAAGACGAAAAGCCACTCGACCTGTACAGGACGAATGAACCCCATCTTTACCTCAATCACTGTTTTCGTAAGGGTAGTGAAGAGCGCTGTCTGCCATTTCAGTCCAAAATCTTCCACAGGTGTTCACTTGGGTTGAAAAGGGCATAGCATATGATTTACATAATTTTCACACTCACCAAATCCATTCAGTGAGCCCTTGTATAGAGTAAATGGGGACACTGGCATCCTGGAATGTTTCCATAGTCTTTTGGAGAGAGCTGGCTTGATAATTAGTCTATAGCCGGAGGGGCGTTATTATTTTTAATGATGTTATAGTAGTGGGACTTACCATGAATTACTGAATAAGGTACATTATAGCTCACTTGCTCAACCACTTTCAGTTACCACTTTATTCTGATCTTTTTCATGGTGGGTCCAGAACCTGTGCTAGGAACGCTAGGTGGGAAGTGGGAATGCACCCTGGATGGGATGTTAGTCCACCAGACATATAGCATACAGTATACTGTACGGAGAGGCAATTATCTTTGCCAGTCCACCTACTGGCATGTTTTAAGGAGGTATGAGAAACCTGGAAAATCCAATGGTACTGTAAATTACACGCAAGAGGGGTGTTCAAGTCAAACTGGGATATTTGATTGTGCAGAAACACAGTTATGGGAGTAAAAGTCTTAATTTCTCTATATAATCCCCAGCTACACTAATGCACTAATGCACCTATCCTATCTCAGTGTTTCATTAATGCATGGATATTAAGAATGTAAAAAGTTTTCACAGTTAAACTTAAGCCATATTTAAAATCTGAAACGCTGGCCTCCCAGGACCTCCTTTAAACACCCAAACGTGTGGAATTGGCCTGGAATGATGTCAGGACTATACAGGCAATGTGGCAGAAACACCCAGCCGAGTTCATTCTATAACATGCAAGTGGTGTATGTGAATGATTATGTGTACAGTTCCCACAAACAGATGCGTCTCTTCTGCAAGATATCTGTTGATTTTCAAGGATCAGGCATTCCACTAGCTTAATGTTCATGGAAATGACTGCAATGGGCTCCGAGCCACCTTAGACGGGATCATCATTCACGGACATATGGCCTGCTTCAAAACGTTTGCACCATTCTAATGTTTTACTGCAGCAAAAAGGCTCATCACCGTATTGTGCTTGAAGTCTTCTGTAAATGTCAATCGATTTTACACCTTCATTCATAATGAATTCCATCACAAGTCTCAGTTTGTCTTGAACAGCCCTCATACAAAGAACGAACAGGCACAGAAACCCAGGACTCAGAAGCTGTGAGACGCCAACGCTACAGATTGCACTGCCTTACAGTATTTCTCATAGCTGCTTATTATTACAGTTTGTTATTGTTTATTACTTAGAACGATAATAATTATTAATCAGTTAATTTAGTTAGCATAAGCACTACTTAATATTTAATTACATCCAGTAATCAAATATTCATAACATTTAAATCCAATGTATGTTTAATAAATTTCGTTAGATTATAAGTTAAATTATTTACACAATGTTCTCAAATTATACTGTAGTACATCTTCCTAATTTTTTATCCAAAAATTTTCATTATAGGAATAATGATCAGAAAATAAATTATATGCAATAAAATAAATATAATTTTATAATACTAATAATAGGGGGGGGGGCACAAGCAGGAAACAGGAAACAATTTTCTAAAGAATGTATTAGAGCTTCCACAATGAGTTCAAAAAGCCTTTTCTACAGAATACAACATGTAGAATTGGTTAAAAAAGTATTTATTGAACTAGCCTTGAACAGGCTTGACTTTGCTCAAGGACTGTGTGGCATTTGCCGCATCGGATTCTACCATTTGTCTCTGTTTTTATCTGAGCTTGAAATAAGATGTGTAACAAAAGACAGAGCAAAGACTTGAACACGAATACTCAGGTATCCATCATCACATCACTGCTGTCTAAAGTGTCACTTTTATGTCTCACTGTCTGTGTTTGTGTAACTCTAGCTGGCAAATTTTGACTTATGCATAAACAGTAAACACTGGCCCCGTATTCATTAAAATTCCAAAGGTATAAGTGCAGATTTGAGCACATGTAAGGACACGTACTGTAAGTGAAATTTATGAAACGGCATAAAAACATGCAGCGATCTGATTTTGTGAATCGGCTTTAACTGTGTAGAAAAAGCTCTCGCCCACTAGTCCATTATTTACACATCATACGCATACTGAACGCCTAAATTTACCTTCATATACAGTACATCTCTTTTGAAATGAAACGTCCTAATTTATGCATGTGGCATAAGGAAGCCAACAAAAGAAAAGCATTTACAATGGCAGAGGAAAGAAAGAGCAGTCTAAGATCCCAGAAAAAAAGCACAGAGAGAGAGAGGACATGTACATTTTTGAGGTGCTTTTGACTAACGATAAGTGCAAATAAAAAGGCTATTATGGACAATTACTAATCCGCTTAACGCTATAATCAGGTAGAAAATTGAACCATACTACAAACTCACCTGAACTTATTTATAGCTTGTGGCACAGTGATACAGCGTGCAGTGTTGCTGTCTCACAGCTCCAGGGTTTTATATGTCCTCCCAGTGGACTGGCTACTTGGCCCTAGGTGTGAATGTGTGTGGGGTCTGGCATCCTGTTCAGGATGACTGAAAATCAGCAAATGGATATTTATAGCTAGCTCGAATAGATCCGATTTACATAACTCGCCTGCCCAAACCCCTTCTCTTGCACAGTGCCGTGAAAAGTACTTGCCTTCTTGTTATTATTTTTTTCTTTTTGCATTTTTGTCACACTTAAATAACTGAGATCATGAAACAAATTTTAATATTACACAAAGATATATGTGTAAAGATAGATCGGCGGATATAATTGACGATTTCATTTCATTTCAAGGGAAATACAGTAGCTGTCCAAACCTAACTGGCTCTATGTGAAAAAGTAATTGCCCCCCCCCAAATCATGAACAAACTTTTATTTTCATTTCGCTTGCCACACCCAGGCCTTATTACTGCCATACCTGTTGAATCAAGAAATGACGTAAATAGACCCTGTCTGACAAAGTAAAGCTTGCTAAAAGATCTTAAAAAGCAATACGATCCAAAGAAATTCAAGAGAGGATGAAAAACAAAGTACTTGACATGTATTCGCCTGAAAAGGGTTACAAAGCCATGTCTAAGGCTTTGGGACTCTAGGGAACTGAAAATTGGAATGGTGGTGAACCTTCCCAGGAGTGGCCAACCCTCCAACATTACAACATTACAAGATCACAACTGTACTGTACGACTCATCCAGGAGCTCATAAAAGAACCTCAAAGGAACTGTAGGCCTCACCTCTCTCAGTTAAGGTCGTTGTTCATGATTTAACAATAAGAAGAAGACTGGGCAAACATGGAATTCATGGGAAAACGCGAAGGCTCACATTTGGCAAAAAACATCTTAATTATTATATATATATATATAAAAAGGTTTTTGGGCACCATCTACAGGATATCCAAAAAGTCCCCATACTGTACATAGGCGAAAATTCAAACTTTTTAAACAACATGTAACGGTATTAACAAAACAGCCTATACGTACATGCACGCCATTGTGCTGTAAGCACACACGGCATTGTCCCATTCAGTCTTAATGAACTCGTGTTAACAGCTTTGGTGTTATGTACATTGAATGTGTTACCTTAAATTATCTTTGTACTGTATCATTTCCTGGTATATCATAACCTTCACATGCCACAACAGGTAAAAGTCGAGTGGACTTAGAACTGGGGATCTAACATACTGTAAAATAAGATGGAGAACACTTCAAATCACAGTTTGACACTTAACCCTGCTCAAAAAAATAAAGGGAACACTAAAATAACATCCTAGATCTGAATGAATGAAATATTCTTATTAAATACTTTGTTGTTTTCATATTTGAATGTGCTGACAACAAAATCACACAAAAAATAATCACTGGAAATCAAATGTATTAACCCATAGAGGTCTGGATTTGGAGTCACACTCAAAAGTGAAGTGGAAAAACACACTACAGGCTGATCCAACTTTGATGTAATGTCCTTAAAACAAGTCAAAATGAGGCTCAGTAGTGTGTGTGGCCTCCACGTGCCTGTATGACCTTCCTGGGCATGCTTCTGATAAGGTGGCGGATGGCCTCCTGAGGGATCCCCTCACAGACCTGGACTAAAGCATTTGTGGTGTAACGGTTGATGTGTTGGTGGAGCGAAACGTGATGTCCCAGATGTGCTCAATTGGTTTCTGGGGAAAGGGCGGGCCAGTTCATAGCATCAATGCCTTCGTCTTGCAGGAACTGCTGACACACTCCAGCCACATGAGGTCTAGCATTGTCGTGCAGTAGGAGGAATCCAAGGCCAACCACACTGGCATATGGACTCACAAGGGATCTGAGGATCTCATTTCGGTACCTAATGGTAGTCAGGCTACCTCTGGTGAGCACATGGAGGGCTGTGCGGCCCTCCAAAAAAAATGCCACATCACACCATTACTGACCCACTGCCAAACCGGTCATGCTAGAGGATGTTGCAGGGAGCAGAATGTTCTCCAGGGCGTCACGTCTGTCACATGTGCTCAGTGTGAACCTGCTTTCAACTTTCATCTTGGTGTTCTCTGGCAAATGCTAAACGTCCTGCACAGTGTTGGGCTGTAAGCACAACCCCCACCTGTGGACGTCGGGCCCTCATACCACCCTCATGGAGTCTGTTTCTGACCGTTTGAACAGACACATTTACATTTGTGGCCTGCTTGAGGTCATTTTGCAGGGTTCTGGCAGTGCCACTCCTGTTCCTCCTTGCAGAAAGGCAGAGGTTGCGGTCCTGCTGCTGGGTTGTTTCCCTCCTACGGCCTCCTCCACGTCTCCTGATGTACTGGCCTGTCTCCTGGTAGTGCCTCCATGCTCTGGATACTAAGCTGACAAACACAGCAAATCTTCTTGCCACAGCTCGCATTGATGTGCCATCCTGGATGAGCTGCACTACCTGAGCCACTCGTGTGGGTTGTAGACTCCGTCTCATGCTACCACTAGAGTCAAAGCACCGCCAGCATTCAAAAGTGACCAAAACATCAGCCAGATAGCATAGAAACCGAAAAGGCGTGGTCACCACCTGCAGAACCACTCCTTTGGAGGTGTCTTGCTAATTGCCTATAATTTCCACCTGTTGTCTATTCCATTTGCACAACAGCATGTGAAACTGATTGTCAATCAGTGTTGCTTCCTAAGTGGGCAGTTTGATTTCACAGAAGTGTGATTGACTTGGAGTTAAGTGTTCCCTTTATTTTTCTGAGCAGTGTATTATTAAATAAGGGCACAAGTTCTTCACTTTCATGTGTATCTATTGCATCTAAATGTACTGTAAAAATAGTTTAATTTACATAATTAGACCTTAAGGAGCACTGTTGCTTTTAATTAGATTTTCCCTCCTCTATTTTCTTGGCCAATTCCCAACCATCTGCCAGTATTCCATTAAAGAGCAGCTGAATACAGTCACTATCTACCCTTTTCTGCATGGAAATGTTTTTTTTCCTTGCCTTAACTTATCTGACTCCACTATTCTTCATAACAGTTTATGATTTTGATCATTTAATGGCAAACCAAACGTTTACCAAATTGGTAAAAAGATGATGACTACGGGAACTGCTGGTGAAATTTATGCACCATAAGTTTGCAACTTTGAGGAAAAACGAGCCAATGTGTTCCTGACAAAGATCCTGTCAAAACTTTGTGTGATTGCGTGGGCGCAGAGTGTTTTCTTATTGTTATTATGCCTTAGGTTCGCTATAAGAAATCATCTAACCCAGTTAGTAGTGAATCTAAACACAAGAGCCTAAGGGCACACAGCCAATCAGTGCCAGTGCGGTTGACTCCGAGTATTACATCATCGGAATGAGACGTATAGTGGGAATGCCGAGGTGCTGAATAATGCATCAGTGGCCTGCGTACCGTCGATGAACGAGAGAGGGCAAGAAAGATAAACGAGTGTGAACGTCTGTATAATCCATCAACGTTATTGTGCTGGTGGCAGGATGGCCAAAGCAGGAATCTGAAAATGTTTCTACTGTCAGCTCAAATATGCACAGGATGATCTCTGACTCTGCCATAGGAAAGAGCAAAGCCACATGCAGTTCATTGATTTTTTTTTTCTTAAACATGTGTTAGGAGTTTCTGACATGTGTGAACTTTCCCGTGCTTCAATCTCTTACCTCTATTTTTGTTCTCTGTCACATATCTGAAAAAAGCACCCCCTCGTTGCATTTACTTATATGAAGCAGTACTTCATATTCTGTAGATACCCATGCAATTTTCTCTCTCTTTGTTTTCCATAGAGCTTAACCAGAACATACTGTATCAATTACTTTTTTGTTCTTTGATGAAACAAATGTACAGTCCTGTTTTAAAGTCTTAGGCACCATAAGATCTTTAGTGCTAATTTTGTTACATATGTTTTTTCATGTCAGCGTTATTATTACCAAAATCATTCTATATTTCAAAACATAACTTGAAAGCTAAGAAATAAATAACATTACAGAAGAATATTGTAATGCATGCTTGTGAAGAAAGCAAAACATTACATGACAGGCCATTTTTCAGATGGAAAAAAAAAAAAAGTATTGCAAACTCCTGGGTTTTGCATGAAAATAGAAATAGAAAGGAGCAAGTGTGACGAAGTTACCAGCATATTCTCCAGCACATTCCGTAAAACTGTCTAGCTCTTTTACTTATAAAACTGCACAAATCTATATCTAACACTAAGGATTATTTTCAAGAAAAGAGTTTTCCTGCCAAACTCTTTTGTCACACTTGGTCCTTTATATATATATATATACTGTATATATATTTTTATTGATTTTTTAAAATATTTTTTGCAAAATCCAGGAGCCTACATTATTATTTTTTTTCCAATCTAAAAACTGGTGCTGTGTAATATGTGGCTTTCTTTACAGGCATGCAAATATTCTTCTTCAAAGTTATTTATTTATTCATTATTATGTTATGTTTGGGAATGGATTGAATGGTTAATAAACTAGAGAGAACATTTAGACACTGTCATGTGTGCTGTGTGTATGTGTTTGTATGGATGTGTGTGTGAGTGTGTGTGTTTTGTTCTCTCTCGTTCTCTCTCCTCCTGCTGGCAAGTGGCAGAGCCGGTCGGCAAGCGTATTGAGGTGCGGAGGACACATCGTCTGGTCTTCCCTTATTTTAAATCTAACAATCATAGGGCTCCGTCTGGTTCTGTCATAAAAGGTAGCTTGAATGTTATCACAGTTAGCAGTGAATCTAAACACAAGCACCTGAGGGCACGCGGACAACAGCAGGTAACACAACCAGTGGCTACACTCTATTGTGTAGTGATAAAAATCGTTGTACCGTAATTCCTCCAAAAGCTAGACCAGTGACAAAGTTCAGCTTTTAAATGGGTTCAGAGCTATATTTTGTTAACTCCTCTTCTCTTGTAGCTGACATTTACATAATCTTTTCACACACAGTTAGAGTAAAATGAGTAATTTCCATGCTGTTACATCATGAAGCAATAAAAAAAACATGTTTTTTACAAGGAACTTTGTGTATCTTGTAGTTAAAATTATAATTAGAACAGAGCATCAGGGGTAAACGGAGTTGTTTACTTTAATAATTTACATTGGCTCTCTGATGTAAACAGTTTTTATTGCTCTCTGAAGAGTCTTTTATGGTGCTTTTTATTTTAAGTGTACTTTAAAATAGTTTAGTCTGTGTTACGTGATTGACGTGCAACCCAGTTCAAATAAGGCCATGTGATGATTCTCCTGGTTATAGGCGAATTTTCAAATGAACGTTTGCTTTATTTCCTTCAGCCTGCAAAACTTTGCACAAACACTTTTTGTTGAAATCTAAAATCCGTATACGTTTTGTACAAGCCTCTGAACAGTGCACATGGGCTTAATGTATGCACATAGAATTTGACTCCCCTGGTGTTCTACACAAAATTCCTCATAATAGTATAATGAATAGTATGCATTATGTGAGAATGATAACTTGATTTGCTGTAGTCATGTGACAATGTGTTTTTCAAATTGACTTGTAGTCACAAAGTTGGCTAGCCGAAAATGATACAACGGGAATATTTGGGAACAGGACTATAGTATTGATATAAATGCTAAATACATGGGATTACGATGGATTAGTACTGGAGAAAAAAAAGTTGCTGCTTAGGCAGGATCAAATACTCGATCTTCATCAAGTTACATATGAGAATTCACAGGATGGGGCTTAAACAGCTATGTGGCTGTAAGAAACCCTTAATTCAGAATTAAGTTTGCTAGGAAGCATAACAATTGGACCTTGGAGCGATGGAAAAAATTCATTCAGTCATGTTGTCTAATAAGTCCAGACAGACCCTAATCATTCCTTAAGAAGGGAAGCGCATGAAGTGATGCACTCATCATGCGTAGTGCAAGCCTGTGGAGATGATGTCATGATCCAGAATGCCTCATATAGTCAGGTCTTGGTTCAGTAACATTACGTTGCAATAAAATGAAATCAACTGATCATCTAAATTCTATATATGGAGGTTTTTTCTTCCCTGATCCATCGAAAACCCATGTGAACATGTAAACACAATCAGTTTAAAATCGAACCAGGTTCTCATCACAACCTGCCACACTGCTGCGCCCCCTCTGAACACACTAAGTAAGTTAATTTATTTATTTATTTGTTCATATCCTAGGACTCAAAATGTAAAAGAGTGTTTCTGGGAGCAAGAGCAATCTTTTTCACACAGGAATTGGCCTCAACATTGCATGTCACAGTCAATGCTAAATTCCAGTCAGGTCAAAGATCGGCGTTTTTTGGCCTGGCTACTGTACTGTATGTAAGTGATTATTTTGTAACATGAATGAAACAGTTCCCAGGTATTATAAATATGAAATAGTTTTTTTTAAAACTTCAAAGACATAAAAAAAAAAAAACATTTCAATATAACATACTCTTTGGAAAAGATCTTATTAATATAAAATACTCAAAAATTGCAAACTATATTGTTTTCTCTTGACACACCAGTGTGTTCTCTGAGAATGAAAAGAGTGGTTTAAAAATAGAATTTCCATCGCACTAACTGCGAGACAGTGGATGTAAATATTCCGGCTACTTTCAAAAGTTATTTGATAGAACAGTTAATCAATTACAGCCTGTGCATAAATCAAAACTAATTGGCTGAGAGAATTGCCTTTGGACAGAAAATTTCTGCAGGCTCTGTTTTCTTCTGTTCGCTGTGTCTGATGGAAGCAATGGTGCGTGCATGTGTGGATGTGGTTGAAGAGATGCTGTGTATGTGTGTATGTGTGTATTTGTGTGTGTGTGTGTGTGTGTGTGTGTGTGTGTGTGTGTGTGTGTGTGTGTGTGTGTGTGTGTGTGTGGTTTTGTGCATTGTTATGGGCAGGCAGAAACATGACCTGCACATCTTCTCAAATGAGTGTAAATTGGATTGGCTATTTGGGAAAGAAGAAGACTGGAAGATTATTATTATTATTATGATGATGATGATGATGATGACGATGTTGATTAATATTATCTTTACTTTTAATTATTCAAGTTTTATTAGGCACGGCTGTTCCATTTGAGTGACACAGGTTTCAAAATATCACACACTTGCTGGTGCCTTACGCAACACCTCTGTACATAAAATTAGCACTGCACACCTGCTTATGAGTGCACACACACACACACACACACACACACACACACACACACACACACACACACACACACACACATTCTCACACACTTCCCTTATCTTTAAAATAGCTCTAACACATTGTTTAATAAGCAACCATGTATCCAATCACTTTTAGTAGTTAGACTGGTTAGAACTGTGGATCCTGGGAATGCTGAGCACGAACGCTGAACATGTTACCGGGACACTATTTAAACATGTACCATTCACATATAGGGAGCATTTAGAATAGTCAGTTCACCCACTGGCATGCTTTTAGACACCAGGGAATCCATCGGAAACCCATGTGAACATGTAAAACACAATCAGTTTAAAATCGAACCAGGTTCTCATCACAACCCGCCACACTGCTGTGCTCCCTCTGAATACACTAAGTAAGTTAATTTATTTATTTATTTGTTTGTTTGTTTATTTAATTGGCCTTCTTTATAAAAAGTCTTAAACAAAATAGATTTCAAGTAGTAGTCTATTTCTAATACGTCTCCTACTTTAATAGCCTAGAAAACTCTTATTTAATAAGCCTGCAGATACGAAAAAAAAATTGCATTGCCTCACTTAAAACCAATTCTTTTAGTGCACTTTTAATGAAACCCCACTGCTAGCATTCCTGCTGTGCGTGTAAAAAAATGTGTCTGCGTTGTACTGAAGCACCTGATAATGATAACATTAAATCGGTGTGTAAACATGCACTCCAGTTTAAGGCCGCAATGCAATGATGACGGTGTTTATTTATACATGGCTACTTGTTTCGCGGCCGTGATTGAATTATCTCATTCTCGCGCTTGGATAAATCATCGCCATGCCATGAACTGAATATACATTCAAATTACACGTTGTGTGACTGTGACCATGCACAACTGTTCACTTTCTCTCTGTCGAGCTACACATGGTGCTCCTGATCTGGGAGTGATCCGGACCCCCTCTGACCTCCAGACCTGCCTGAGTCATTCTGGTGTTCCGCTTCTGGATGGAGTTCTCATTGTATGTGTGGGATGCCTGTGGTGACTGAGGACGGTTCCACTTGACCATGAAGATGATCTTGGACTCGGCTGATGCGGGCGGCTGTTCTCTGATCTCTTGTGACTGCAGTTGCGCAGCAGTTCAGGACTGAAACACTTTTGCACCTGAGCTTCAACAATGGAAGTGCACTTCATATTAACTTAAACCTCCAGCCCTCCAACACACAGGATTACCTCTAATCAATCCCTGCTATCCGTTATCACTCAAATGAGGATGTGTTCTCTGTTGAGTCAAGGTTTCTTCATATCCCATCACGGTAAGTGTTTCCTTGCCACCATCTCCTTGAGTTTGTTCAAACTGATTATGAATAATGATTTATACACTTTTCAAACTCATTTCCATATATTTTTTTAATTCTGTATAGCGACAGTGACCACTCATAAAAGCACTATATACATAAAACTGAATTGAACTGAATCACTTACAACCTTGTTTCTTTGACCTATTGATCTTGTTTCCAAGTCATGGTTAAGAGACTCCTGTTCTCACGTCTTTCTATAAATTGTGGCAGTGCATTAGTTTTATTAAGGGGCAAGTCCCCGCCTCTTTCTTGGGGCATTTTCTAAATATGCACTGCACATGTCTAAAAAAAAAAAAATAAAAATAAAAATAAAAACCTACACCTCATGCTGTGTAGCTCAGCCTACTTGACGGAGGCTAAGAGATATCTAACATTGTATTAACCTTGCATTTCACAAACATCTAATTGAAAGTGTTTATTGTGTACCATCTGACCTTCTCGACGCTCCTGGTATTAACGGATTAATTATAACTCATTTTCTCAGCATTTACTCACAGCCAAATCCCACTCTCACACACACACACACACACACACACACACACACACACACACACACACACACACACACACACACACACACACACACACACACACACACACACTAATGGATTGGGAATGACTGCTGTCTGGCGCACGGATTACATAAATTGTCTGAATAACAGATTACATTTTTGAAAAAGTAAATAAGTAACTGATTACTTGAATGGCGGACCCAATGCATTAGATCAAAAAAGTAGTCTGACTACTCTAACGTGTTACAAAGTACACCCAACACTGTTAGACCCAACACTGTTCACGACATAGCTGCCAGAACAGAAACACCTCCAGTGCCTGGTTTTAGGAGCCCTGTTTCAACGATTTCCTTTCTGTATCATTAATATGATGCTGCTTTGTAACATGGTTTACTGTTAAATGTGCTAGGTCAATAAAATGCATCTAAGCCATCAACTTTAATAACAAAGGAGAGGAGGTGTAAATAATTGTTACTGATACTCGCACTGTTCTCATGGCTTTAGTCTTTGTGGTTGTGTAATCTTATTAGTAATTAGGTTTCATGTTACTTAAGGGTGGAGACATTTAATTTAGTCAACATAAGAGTAGAGACTTATAATTTAGTCTCTAGTCTATATTTAAAAACCACACACCCTAACACACATAGAAAAGGAAAAAAAAAACATTTTAATGATTTTTTTGTTTACATGTGAATTTCAGTCGTGCTGTTTATTTATTTTCTGTCATGATGCTCTATATCATATTTTGTATATGTTTGTATTTTAGAATGTTTAATTCGTTGTGTTGCATTATGGATTTGGTAAGCATAATGAGCCTCATTAGGCAAACTGAATACAGTAATTGTTATTATTAGCATTGCGATAATATTTCACTCAATAGTCCAGAACTGGAATTTCCTACAGTTTTGTAACTGGTCCTCCAGCAGTGAACTGGTATCCATATTAACATAAAAACACATCATCTATTATACTTAACTTCCAGCTGCTTAACACACAGGATGACTGCAATCCAAGTCCTGCTATTCGTTATCACTCAGATGAGGACGGGTTTCCTGTTGAGTCTGGTTGTTCTCATTTCTTCATATTGCCATCTCAGGGAGTTTTTTTCTTGCCATTGTTGCCCTTGGCAACTTCATTAGTTGTGAGTGATTATCATAACCGTTTGAAAACTAGCAAATATGAACAGTGTCAGTGTGTCAGACACACAAAAAAAGTTTGCTTCTCAACGTGTGAATCTGAGGGAAGCATGTCTCTTCAAGTGCAATAGAAATTGTTTAAATGAGTTCATATGTGTACGTCCAGTCCTTTTGGACCAAACATCATTCCTAAAGCTGCTGCATAGTCACCCAGGCCATCAAGGGTTAAAATACCCTCCAACACTACTGCAAGTTCAACAGCTTGTTCATGCTCCTCCTGTAGCTCCAAAACGCCAACCATCACCACTCTGAACCAATCCTCCGCAGCAGAGCTCTGGTTAAAGAAACAAGAGAAGTTTTATGAAGACAAAGATAATAAATTTTTTACAGAATATCTAATTATGATTTTAAAAAAAAATTAAATATATTAATAAGGCTATACACCACTATGTAAAAGACAGTTTCTGGAATTCTAATGACGGGTTAAAGCTACGTATTGTTTCATATTCAAAACGTTTTGATATTTTTAAAGGTACAGTACAGCGGGGGAAGGGGTGAGTGTCTTATAAATCACGTGATTGCATCTCAGTGAAAGTAAATTGCTGGTTCGACATGATTCTTTTTAGTTCAAAAATTAAGTTTAGATTTAATTTGGTCTGTGTCTTTAAAGTTTTCAAGCGCACAATGTTACCTGTTGTCTCAACAAATACCACTGTAAGAAGAACTTCTCATCACTCATGGTCACATTAGACTAACAAGCACCCAATAAGAGCATGTTGGTTGGGTTGGTATTTACCTTTTATTATTATCTTTTAATGTCAGGAGTTCATAACAATCCTCATTACCATAATTACTGTATGTATAAGGTCATGGGGTTTTTCTTCAAATTTACTTCCTTGTAAGATTCGCTACCTGGGAAAACTATTTAGCCTTATCTTATTACCAGTTTTACCAGCCGACATTGTTTTTTTTTTTTGTTTTTTTGATTGCTTCTAAAGTTACATTTTAATTATGTACATATTTCTCTTTTCATTTTAACCTCCAGACCAATATCTATAGTATTATCAGCAAAAATGTAACATCTCTGTATATATGGCCAATGAATGATACATGTTCATTTCATATTTAGTAGACATTTGAATTTTTCTATTATAGGTGTACAGATTTGTGTGTTTATATGTGTATATTATATGTGAACAGAGAAGTGTGTCTGTATATAAGACAGACATGCACTGAGGATAACACTCCTGCTTAACTGTTAAACACTTCTGGGCTTTTTCTTGAACTTTCGTGTGCTAGGATGGAGCAGGATGCTGTTGGTAGAGAAAATGTTCAGCTTGCTACCTTTTGTACAGTACTGTAGCATGAAGCCTAACGTTAGATATGCTCAGGGTGTCTCAGTATAATGACGTATATAACGCTACCTGTCCACTATTACCTGTAAGCTAACTGAAATATTTTATTAAAGAAAGAAAGAAAGAAAGAAAGAAAGAATAGTCAGTAGAACAATAGAACAGTTTGATAGCGTCAGTCTAGCGAGGGAGGGGGTGAGTGTCTTATAAATCACTTGATTTCATCTCAATGAAAGTAAAAAATTTTTTTTTAGTTCAAAAATCAAGTTTAGATTTAATTAAGTCTGTTTTCAAAGTTTTCAAGTACTCAATGTTACCTGTTGTCTCAACAAATACCATTGTAAGACGTTGTGCAAACAACACAAAATATCTAGTTGGAGTTTTTACAATGTGGAAGAAACCAACCAAGCACACTGACCTGAGATGAGAATCAAACCCTCACGCCTGAAGATGCAAAGCTAATCACTATGTCCCTCCTTGCCATACAAAAATTGTGTAAAATGAACAATAACTAGATCAAACTGACCAATTTTTAATTCAAAGATGTTTAATCTATTTGTATGGAGCCCCTAAAAGGACATGAATAAAAAAAAATATATATATATATATATATATATATTTTTATATATATATATTCTTTTATATATTTACATTCTTTTTTAGAACATTCCTTTTTGGGCTTTATGTATTTCTCTTTTATTCAAGCAATCTTTAAAATTTTCATGTTTTACAATTAAAAAAAATACGCAGAAAACAATGCTCTGTAATAAACAGCAATACAATATACAATGCAATAAAATATTGTTTATGTTTCCTTCTAATTGACCTCTAAGTAGTTAGGAAACTCAGAGGTCGATAAGAAGGAAACATAAACTATATATTATTGCGAAATCTGTACTTTAATATTCAACTTTTAGTGTTAAGAAATCCTTATGCAATTTTCATAGAAATGGCTAATATATTGTGAAATTGGGTCATTTTAGGGTCTTGAAACAAATCATATCTTAGGCCAATCTGTAAACTAACTTTAGTAATGAACACAATATTTAGCAGCATGATATATTAATTAGACAAAGTTCAAAAATAAATCTCCTGGCCCTGAGTGATTATTTTAAATCTGTCTGATTGATGTAAAATTGACTTGCAGACTGAGTTTGACCTAAATATTCTTTCAGGACCGAAAGCTTTGTCTATAAAAAGCAATCTGTTTCATGGTCTAAATCATATGAATGTTTTTAACAATGTCGTTTTTTCCAGTACAACTACTAGAGTCTTTGTCGTAATTGAACCTAACTTTTTTTTAGTTATCTCTTATCAGAGCCTACCACACCTATACTGATTTTCTTTCTCTTTAATCTGATAATGGCTTTCCCCTTGTTATTTTATTATACTTCACTATCATAGAACAACAGTCATGAATGTTCAATATCTTTTAACAGACTTATTTGACATCTTAACATTATAAGGGTTCATAATCTGGCATCATGTGAAATGTGTTGGGTTCCCTTTAGATTCTGGGTACTCTAAAGATTTATTTCTCATGCATTTACTTTTATGCTTACACTTTTGCCTTTTTTGGTAATGCTCCAGAGCTTTGACATGCTGCAGCATGCATTGTGGTACCTATCAGTAAACTATCCTCACAAAATTTCATTTGTTCAGAGACTAACAGTGCCTCAGTCAAAAAACCCTGTTGAGGAAGTTAGTATAGCATAAAAAAATAATATTTAAAAATAACAATTATGTAAATAATAATTTAAAAATATATATATTTGATACTTAAGAGTAGATACAGATAATTTAGTCTGTCCCTTAACCAAGAAAAAAGAGAAAGAAAACACACACCCTTGCGTACATTCATTTATTCACTCATTGTTTATACCGCTTTATTCTCTACAAGGTCGTGGGGAGCCTGGAGCCTATCTCAGGAAACTTGTGATACACCCTGGATGGGGTGAAAATCCATCGCACAGCACACATACACACACACACACACACACTTTTTCATTTTTTCATGTGAAGTTCCTTTGACTTTTCTTTAAGGGACCTGCAGTTAATGATTGTGTATTCTTATATACTTTTACATTGTGTTTAATTTTGTCTTGCTGTTTATTTCTTCATTTTCTCTTATGATGCTTCATGTCATATAATGCTAAGGAGTTTATCCCAGGAAACTTAGGGTACCGGTATATATTGTGTATACCAGTATATACTGGCTATGTTGGCTGTGAATACCAGTCAACCTACTGTGTATGTCTTTGGACTGAGGAAGGGAACTTGAGTACCTGGAGGAAATCCAGCAAGCACAGACAGAACATGCAACCTCCACACGCACAGCATGAACGCAATCTTTAAATCCTCAAGCCAAGAATTTTGACAGTGCTAACCACTAAGCCACAAGTTACCCTATTATTATTATTATTATTATTATTATTATTATTATTATTATTATTGTTATTATTATTATTGTTATAATAATAATAATAATAATAATAATAATAATAATTATTATTATTATTATTATTATTATTATTATTATAGTAGAAGTAGATACAGTATTGAAGCAGTCCTTGTTTTCTCATTAGAGGTTCTAATGGAGCCAATGTTTTGGATGTTTTTTCCTACCACAGATGTAGGGTTCTTATAGTATTGTCTACAGAAAACTAAAGAAATTAAATGTAATTTAAAGGTGTAATGGTTGTTTCTTTCCGATGACAGCTTTAAAGCAAATATTTATGCTATTTCTTCACTGTTTCAGGAAGAAGTTTGAACTTATTACCATTACAACAAAAATTCTAGGGGTAAAAAGAGAAGGAGGAAAAGAACCACTTTATACTCCTGACTCGATCTTCTTTTCATCACATATGCCCACATTAGACTAGCAAGGACCCAATGAGAGCAAGTTGGTTGGGTTGGTATTTACTTTTTATTATTTATCTTTTGATGTCAGGAATTTAGAACACTCCTTAATAACATAAGGTCATGGGATTTTACTTTAAATGTTTACTTCCTTGTGTGCAACACTACCGAGGAAAACTCTTCACCCATATCTTCTTACTAGTTTAACCAGCTCCCCTGCCTTTTTTTCTTCTTCTGGAGTTACATTTTAATTTCGCACATATTGGTCTTGTCATTTTAACCTCCAGTCTAATATCCATTAGTATTATCAGCAGAATGTAACCTCTCTGTATATACCGTATGGCCAACAAATGACGCGTGTTAATTTTATATTTCGATTTAGTGGACATTTGAGTTTTTCTATACAGAAAAAAGTGAAACTGCTGTGTCACTGATACAAAGTATGTTTCTACATTGAACTGATGGAAATTTTTTAATTCCTATATGAAGCCGTTATTTTTATTTTACTTAAAAGCAAACATCGCAGCCCCTGGTTAAATTTAAATGCAATCCGTTCACTCAAAGGACATTTGTACTTCAAACCAAAAGTTCGCTGTGTCACATGATCTCAGGACGTAGCATTATCATGGACTGAATCGCGTTCTGCTGGCAGTCATTGTTTTTCAAAGAAAACTCTTTAAAACCATGTAAGAAAGCAAGCTCATATAATTAAAAAATGTTAAATGCATTTCTTCCATGAGCAAATTTATGATTTATGTCAGGAACCTACTTTGTAGATTGAGTTTTGTGTCCATGTTTGCTAGTTAAAAACACTTATATTACCTAGCATTAGCTAACTAACGAGGTCAATTCAATTCAATTTTATTTCTATAGTGCTTTTAACAATGGTCATTGTCTCAAAGCAGCTTCACAGAACTGAAAAGAAAATGAAAGGAAAATTTAAGGAAGTGTGTATGTGTAAAAAATGTATCTAGATAATGAGATTGTCCCTGATGAGCAAGCCAAGGGTGATGGCGACAGTGGCAAGGAAAAACTCTCTGAGATGTCAAATAGGAAGAATCCTTGAGTGGAACCAGACTCCACAGGGAACCCATCCTCATCTGGGTGATAACAGATAACAGAAATTGTACAACATCATGTGTTTTATGCAGCTGAAAATTCAGTATAACAAAAGTTATTTAAATTAACATGAAGTCCAGTTCAGCACAGGGATGAGTCAGCAGGTGCAGAGGGCAGATGGAGGTCTGGATCACTGGGAGCTCAGGAGCAGCACGTGTAGCTCCAAACCATCATGAAGCAGAATCCAGCTGGAGCAGGTCCTTCTCTGGATGCCTCAGGGTCCTCGCAGGGTTGGCCTCTGTCTACTGAAGCAAAATCTCCAGATGCCTCAGGATGTGTAGAAAAATAAAGAGCAGGTGGAAAGAATTAGCGTGGTTGCCATTCAGGATAGATGGCCTGGAGTATGAGGTAATGAAATTAATTATGTGTATATGCCAGATTAAAAAGATGCATCTACTTTTAAATTGGGAAACTGTGTCTGAGCCCCGAACACTGTCAGGAAGGCTATTCCAAAGTTTTGGAGCCAAATATGAAAATGCCCCACCTCCTTTTGTAGATGTTGATATTCTGGGAACAACCAGAAGTCCGGAGTTTAGGGATCTTAAGGAGCGTGGTGGATTGTAACGTATCAGAAGACTGGCTAGATACTGTATGTGGGAGCTAGAGCCTTGTACATAAGTAATGCTATTTTGTAATTCATTCTAAACAGGTAGCCAGTGCAGGGGGGGAAAAAGAGAGAGAAATAAAACAAACAAAAAAAAAAACAGGAAAAAAAATAAATGAATAAACAAACGTCCAATTCGCTTGGTAGTAGTAGCGTGGATTAATGGGCAGAGCACTGTCAACACAAGCTGAGGTTAGCCATTATTATGTCATGAATGAAGTTTAAGAAATCTTTATTCATACTGCAGAAATTGGTAAGTCCAATTTGTAGTTGAATTATATGATAATATCAGAGAATAATTGCAATTATGCTGCGAAACTGAATTATGTTCATGGGTTTATTGTATTATCAGTAGTGAGCACTTTCTATACATACTGTAAAGGAAGCCACAGGAGCTGAGCAAGGCATCCAAATCAAGTTGGCTGTGATGCATTAAATTAAAACATAACTAGCAGAATAAAACATTTTAATTGAACTTGTTCACAGGTTAGTGTATGCTGTCTGAATACAGGTTTCAATTTCATTTTATCATGCTTCACAAGCCTAATCAACAATACTATATTTTTACATGAATAGAGCCTGGACGTGCATGTATGAAGAGAGTTTCTCCTGAAATGTCTTATGGTGTATTTAGTAGAAGATGTGGACCAACTGATTAAGCACTGGTAAGCAACCTTAGGACTGAAAAATGTTACTGAATTGATAAATTATCTTTGCTCAAAGGTCCAAATTGCAGCTTGGTGGTGCTGGGGTTTGAACCTGTGAGCTTCCAATCAGTAGACCAACATACAAAAATCACACAACTACCTCTGCCCCTACATAATGACAAATACGAGGTCAGTGGCATTATCAGCTGCAGCACAACCTTTACACAGGGCCTTTTTTTTTTTCAATCATAGTATGTATTAACATTAGTTACATAAATGCTCTTAAACCTTGTGGAAAGCCTTTACAGAAGAGTTGAAGCTGTTATAGCTGCAAAGGGCCAACATCATATTAAACTGTATGGATTAAAAAATGGACGTTACTCAAGTGCATATGCATGTAAAGGTAGGCGAGCGAATACTTTTGGCAATATAATGTAATACATATGGTGTGTGTATATGTATGTCAGTTGTTTTGGCCTATTTATTGACATAATTAAATTTAACTTGATGCACCATCATCCTAGGTGTTTTTTTTTTTTTTTTTTTTTTTTTTGCACTCATAGGGAGCATTAAGTGATTTTTACAGGCATACTGTACATCAGACAAATAGAGCAACTTGTCTAACAGATGTCCTTTCTTTCATTAAGTTGTTCAAAAAGATGAAGCTCAGGCAGAACTTGAGAGGTGCACAATGACCCTGTTTGTCCTCGGGATTGTCTGCAGCCACCACAGGAAATGGGGATTGTGACTTATTGAGTTTCCATCAGTCGCACATGAATGTTCCATGTTGTTTACAGATTGCGCTAAACTTGAGCTATACTGGTGAGCTCAAACACACTTTTGTGGCCCTGCAGTAAATATTTAAAGAACGTATTCTATATTGACATTAAAATATTACATTTGGTCACTTTATTTGTCAAACAATTGTCAGCAAATAGGTTAGCAAACAGATGTATACAGTTCTTAAGCTTAAGTTATTAAAATGCATTGAGTTTTATTTATTGTATTTTTGTTTTCTGTCTTTTAAATAGAGAAATAATTTAATAGTTAATGAGTGTAATCAAAAATTCACTATTAACAGGTTTTTTTGCTGTTGTTTTTTGGTTGCATTCATATTACGATTTAAGTTGTCAGAAAACAGAGAATTGGATTACAATCTACATAAATTAAATTTTTTGGCTTAGAAATAAGTAAATTTTTTATTTCAGAAAAAGACTATATATTGATTTCTACGTATAAATCA
This sequence comes from Clarias macrocephalus, assembly GCA_011419295.1. Taxonomy (NCBI): domain Eukaryota; kingdom Metazoa; phylum Chordata; class Actinopteri; order Siluriformes; family Clariidae; genus Clarias; species Clarias macrocephalus. The sequence continues at coordinate 70,093 of JAAGKR010001023.1, read as the reverse complement.
TAAAATTAAGTTTGTACGTAATCATACTTTTAATTTGGAAAAATGAAAAAGATTACTTTACTACTATAATTTACTCCTATTACTTTATACTACATGAATGTAATTTCTTTCTTTCAAGGTAAAAAATTTAACTTAAATTTTTGTTTTTTCTAAATTGATGTAATCAAAAAAGTTTTAACTGGCCTAGGGCATTGTAACAACTTTTGTTTTTGATTTGGATGTATTATTATTATTATTATTATTATTATTATTATTATTATTATTATTATTATTATTATTATTATTATTATTTGCTTTGGGGAAACTTAAAAATAGATTTATGTTTAATTAAAAATTGCAGCAATTTTTTAAAGTTGATTCAAGGTATATATTTTTCAGTTTATTATACATGTGCAGACTTGTGTGTTTATACATGTATATTATATGTGAACAGAGACGTGTGTCTGTAAGAATAAGACTCTAATTCTTCTGTAGAAATATACCTGGCAAAATTCTTTAGATGTGTGAATGGTGAGTCTATTAATTTTCTTTGGTGAGTGTAGTAATATTCTTATAGTAATATTCTTCTAATATTATAATATATAATAATACCTACAATATTCAATCATTTTGTTTATTAACTGTGCAAATCCTGCCCAATCAATCCCCAATCCCTATCACCACTCTATGCATTTCCTCTTTGAATTGAATGACTATCTGTGCACATCACAATGATTATATCAAAATATACAGACATAACTAATTAAGATACTTGCGGTTTGTATTTCTTTCTTATTGTCAGGCATTATACTTCACCATCCTTATTCCAAAATGCTAGTCCTCGCAACATTATGCCATTAATGTTCTGCCCTATTGACTTAATTATTGAGACAGCAAAATGCTAAGAATAAAAGGCTTTATCCTTTATATCCTTTATATTTAATTGCATTATCATGCAATTAACAATACCGATGCTAGTAATTAAATTGTCAGTGTTGGTATGTATTGTATTGTTAAATGTTCTCACCATCTTCATTTTGTTTGCATTGCAGTAATGCTCGTCCTTAGTGAAAAGTGAGTAGTTTTGTGGTTAATGTTCTGCAGTCACTTTATTTTAATGCTGAAAGAAGAAGGAGAACACACTTACACCTTGATATGAGGTTAAATAAATAATAATAATAAAAAATCTAATTTGATGAAAGTATGAATTATTCTAAGTGCATCAGCTTTTTTCTTCTTATCATTTTCAGTAATAAAACATTTTCATTAATAGTAATTTATTAAAGTTCTTCAGTTGAAAAATGTTTTAAAAATTGTTGTTGTTGTTGTTGTTGTTGTTGTTGTTGTCATTGATAGTGTGATTGATATTGATGATTGTGAGGGTTAATATAAGATGAAAGAATCACTTGTGCAATTTAATAGTTGATGTAGTATTCATACCTTAATTCAGTTTTTTTTGCAATAAAAAATATTAATTAATTTAAAAAAATTTAATGAATTTGTATCAATGTATCAAAAAGTATACAAAACATCTATTACATTTAGATTATATATTTATTAACTGTTTAGATATAATTTATATTTAAAAAAGAAATTATAAAAATTACCAGTAAAAAAAAAAAAGCTGGTACGGAATAGGAAAAAAAAAGCTTAAATAGAAAAACAGACAAACAAAATTCACTGATATCATTTTGTTTTGTATTTTACCTGCGGGAAAAGAATAGACAGGGGGGCGGGGGTCAATAGAAGGACAAAACCTAGTGCAAAACAGACAGTGCTCCACCATTTAGTTCCTCCTCCCGAGGCTTTAAATACAGCAACAGCAGCTGCCTCATGTCAGTTGACAGAGATCACGCACAGAGATCACACAAATAACCAGATCACTTCACAAACAAACCCGCAGGGTGTTGCTGTCTGACTCATCCAGCCAGAATGCGCAACATTTTACACAGACGCTCCTCTGCGCAGTTATCACGGCCAAGCTTGACCGGCTCGTGCTGTCCGGTGATTGCGGGTTCTGCAGTAATTTACTGCGCCACGTGTGATCAACCGCTCAGCAGCCGCTGTGTCATTAATGGCAAACACCGGGATCATCACCTGAAGGATTTAAAGGATGCAGTGCATGATCAAGTGGTAAGAGCTGTTTACACTTTAATTAAAATGACTAAAAAATAAAACCTTCTTAAAATGTCTATGCATGAAATCAATAACTAATCAATATAGAGATAAATATATTAATACACACCGCAAGTTGCAGATCATAAGAAATAATAAACCTGTATGTTCATAAATTGTGTTCATTCAGCTTTATTTAATGTATCGTAGAAAAAACTACACAAACTTTCCGAGGACCTGAGATCCAGAGAAAGGAACTTTGGCGACCTTACACCAAGGATTGAGGCAGCAGAGCGAGAACTCGAGGTGAGATTCTTATTAAGAAATACAACAGTAGTAATAATAATAATAATTGTTATAAGTATGTGTTGTTGTTGCTGATGTCATTATAATAATAACTATTATTAGTAGTAGTAGTAGTAATGCATCATGTGCCCCTAATGCATCATATTTAATGTTTTTAAGCTTTTTAAAAATAGTCTCTTAATCAGGTTTTCTTTATTATTATTATTATTATTATTATTATTATTATTATTATTATTATTATTATTGAAAAACTATTTGTAAAAATGTACATGCAAGGTAATTGATGATTAGTTTTGAAAACCTTTCTCTAGAGAACGTTCTAGGGAATTAAGCATAAGCACTGTCTGTATTGAAACAATACAATAAGAATACAATTGACCAATTCTGTCTGTGATTATACATTGCTATAATGCATGTAATTACTGTATGATTGCACACATCCTCTGATGTGCAGGAGATGTGCAGCAGGACACAGGAGATGCTTCAGCAGGAGTACCATACCCTGCAGACTTTGATCGAGCAGAATCAGCAGCAGGCCTTTTTCATCCTGAATGCACAGAAGCAAACAATCAAGCGGCAACTCCAACAGCTGCTCGAGGACACGCAGAACTACCAGAGCAAGTCCACAGCCATGAGCGAGGACATAAAAGAGCTTATCGGCAAAGAAGACAGAGAGAATCCAGCCAGTCTGCTGGTAATCACTTTTACGACTATTATTATTATTATTATTATTATTATTATTATTATTATTATTATTATTATTGCAGTTGTTGTTGGGATCTACTATAAAGTTTGAATCTACTATAAAGCAACATTTCAGCACAGTACTAATCACTTGCTTTCACTTTCACTTGCTTTCTGCAGGGGGAGATCAATGCATTTGAGACCAGGTGAGTAACACACACATTTTATTTATTAATATATCGGCTGCTCAGCTTATAAATACATAGCTGCTCAGATAGCCCGGAACTTTGAAGTTAGAGATTAAAAGACATTGTGATTTTCTTGCAGCCTGCATACAATGAACGTGTTTTACTCCTCTGTGGAAAAGAAGCTAAAAGTCGATGACACAAGACTAAAAGCTCTGGAAAACTCCATCAAGAAAATTGTAGAAAAAAACAAAGAGCTTCTGCCACGGCCATGGGAATGTAAGTGCATTCGGATATTTGTAATAATAGTTAATGAAAACTTATTCATAAAAGCTAGTTAGGTAATGACATGAGAAATGAGGGAAAATGAGGGAACAAGAATCAAGGTGTATGAATTGAACATTAAGCCCTTATTTGCTACACATCCATTGCAGTACAGTGAAATTCCTGTAGGCATATATCCCAGCATTAGGACTCAATGCATTGCACCTTTAACTGAGCCAGTCATTCATACAGATTAGAGGTCATAATTAATGTCTAATAAAGCTATTTTTTTTTATTCCTGACAGTCTCAGAGACCATCACTTTGGATGAGAGTAAAAGGCAAGAGTATGTGCAGATCTCAGAGGACAAGACAGAGATGTCAAGGTGTCCTTCGGATAACCTCAGCCTTACTGCTCGTTCATCATGGATCAACCAGGAGGCATCTCAGAGCTTCAGTAAAGGCCTGCATTACTGGGAGGTGGATGTAGGAGGCTGTGAGAGCTGGCAAGTGGGAATAGTGGAACAAAGTGAGGGTAAAGGCATCCACATTTCAGCCCTGTCCCAGGAAAAGAGTTCATGGGTTCTGGAGTGCGATGGTGGCGAGCTCTCTGCGCTTCACAACAATGAATTCAGCAGGATCAAGGAGAGCAATGTTCAAACCCTTGGCGTGTTCCTGGATTGCAATAGAAAGCGACTGAAGTTCTACAATGTCAATACAGGCTGCATTATGCACTCATTTATTGTCAAGTTCAAGCATTCTGTTTGTCCTGTGTTCAGCATGCGTCCACAGAGAGACAGTATTGCACGACTGAAGATCTGCAACTTGATTCATCATGATGACAGGCAAAGTGACAGTGATCTTTATTCAGAGACCTCAGAGACAGTGAGTGAGGAGAGTGTAGAGATGTCTTCTGAGAGCTCAAATTAGGACCTTGTTTAAAATATGCATTTTAGCAGGTATATTTATTTGATGTACTGTCTGTTTATAAAAAATAAATTTAGACCATATGAAAAATATTAGTAAATCTTATTTATTTCTATCAAGTACTGGAACTTTTTTTTTTATGTTATAATAAATGTTTCAGTTATAGTAAAAATGTGTCACAATTTCCTGTTTTGTTGGTATTGAAAGCTCTTTTTTCCCCACCATGTCTGCATACTGTACTAAAAAGGTTGAGAATTAACTGAGAATTAAGAATATCATGTATCACCTTTTATATGACATGCAAGCCATTTCCCAGTATATAAGTGGTTGTTCATATAAAGTTTTAAGTAAGCTTTTACTGAAAGTGCTACGTGTGTTTTTAGAATAAATGAATCTGTTGTGTCTGCAGCTCTCGTAAATTGTTGATGATATCGTTGACAATTTCATTTTTCTGAGCAAGAATAATGGCAACTTTAGAGAATTTTGTTGAACTATTAATGAAATGAAATTAAGCCTGATCAAGGTCAGAGGGGAATTTTCCATCTCCACGCTGAGTAATTGTTTTGCAATGTTTTCTGAGATAGTATTGTGCCACCTGGTGGACACGCCTTTGACAGAACTACCTGTTCACTGGTCAAATAGCATTCATTTTTTTAGAGAGCATGGCCAGACTGGTTAGAAATGAACAGCAGCTCAAATACTACAGTATATCATCTTGTTAGCCAGGCTGAAGAGCATCTCTGAACACATAACATGTTGGCTTACAAAAATTGGACAATAGAAAATTGGAAAAACATTGCCTGGGATGACTGGATGGTTCAGGCTGCTTTCAACACTCTGGACTTGTTACCGCCAATGGAGCTTGGTTTAAATGGCACACCTGAGTACTGGTTCCATGTCATACAGCTAAAATTACAGTATATCCAACTGGTTCAATGAGTTCACTGTACTTAAACGGTCTCTAGATTTAAATACAATAATGCAACTTTAGTATATGGTGGAGCAGGAAATTTGTCTATCATTAATGTACACATGACAAATTGCTCTATCTATGCTATCATATCAATATGGACCAAAATATTTTCAGCACTAAGGCATTTGGTTGGGCAAAAGTAGGGCCAACCCAGCACTAGCAAAGTGTATCTATTGAATCAAATATGAACTCAATTAATAGTAATAATAAGGGCAGTTCACACAGATAATAACCACATACACACACACAAACACACTGGTCGTACACAGGGTGTTGCTGTCTGACTCAAGTTCAAGAAGAGCCAAATAAATTTAACTTAGTGCAACCATTTCTTTAAAACAAAGATTGTTTGGCGCTTTCTTATACCTGTACTTTGAAACAGGTTTTTAGTGTCCACAAACGTGGTGCGTTATGTAATTATTACGTCACTCAGCTATCCACTCGAGTTAAGAATTCTAATAGCATGGTGAAAGAAACTGTCCTTCAGTGTCTTAGTGCGTGGTTGTGGTCCTGGATGATGCTATGTGCTTTCTGCAGGCATCGTCTGCTGTACATATCATCACGCATATTCATTAAGCCCATTTGCACCAAAACGCTCCTCCGCGACACCGTCGAGCTCCGCTTCCTTCCCTCCTCGTGCTGTCCGGTGATTGCGGGTTCCGCCGTACTTTAATGCGCCACCTGTGATCAGTCACTTTGCAGCCTCTGCGTCATTAAGGGCAAACACCAGGATCATCACCTGAAGGATTTAAATGACACAGTGCACGATTTTTTTTACTTGAAATTTTAAAGAAACGCTACGTGCCCGCAACTTCGTACGCATGGATTTTAATCGCACACACTCATAAGCAGGTTTTAAAAAAAGATTTTTGGAGTACTGTTTTTGTGTGTAGGTGGCACGGTGGTGTAGTGGTTAGCACTGTCGCCTTACACCTCCAGGGTCCGGGTTCGATCCCCGGCCAGGCTCGATTCCCGTCTCTGTGTGCATGGAGTTTGCATGTTCTCCCCGTGCTTAGTGGGTTTCCTCTGGGTACTCCGGTTTCCTCCCACAGTCCAAAGACATGTAGGTTAGGCTAATTGGCGTTCCCAAATTGCCCGTAGTGTGTAAGTGTGTGTATGTCTGTGTGCCCTGCGATGGATTGGCACCCTGTCCAGGGTGTACCCTGCCATGTGCCCTAAGTCTCCTGGGATAGGCTCCAGGACCCTGAATACAGGATTAAGCGGTATAGATGATGAGTGAGTGAGAGTGTTTTTGTGTGTGTGTGTGTGTGTGTGTGTGTGTGTGTGTGTGTGTGTGTGTGTGTGTGTGTGTGTGTGTGTGTGTGTGTGTGTGTGTACTGTAGAAATGGGGGAAAAATATCTATTTTGGTGATTCATGGATCGCCAGGCTGTCTCCAAAATGTATCTATTTTTTGTACATATTTATTTTTATTTGTATATTTGTATATGTTTGTGAGATGGTAATATGCTGTGGTTCCTCTATGATCCTCCAGGTGGTGCTCTAAGCCGTTCACGCATTAGCAGGCAGCACAGTATCCAGTGTTTATTTAGACAATAGACTGTAGCTAAAAAACTGAAAGAATAGGGATATTTATAACAAAAAGTGATACTTACACTATGGATCAGGGGCAGGGGTGGCTCAGTGGTTACAGTGTTGGCTGGCAGACCAGGAGGTCCCTGGTTCGAGTCTTGATGC
>JAAGKR010001023.1:46541-62946 GCA_011419295.1 Clarias macrocephalus | reverse complement strand
GTGCTTTCTGCAGGCATCGTCTGCTGTACATATCATCACGCATATTCATTAAGCCCATTTGCACCAAAACGCTCCTCCGCGACACCGTCGAGCTCCGCTTCCTTCCCTCCTCGTGCTGTCCGGTGATTGCGGGTTCCGCCGTACTTTAATGCGCCACCTGTGATCAGTCACTTTGCAGCCTCTGCGTCATTAAGGGCAAACACCAGGATCATCACCTGAAGGATTTAAATGACACAATGCACGATTTTTTTTACTTGAAATTTTAAAGAAACGCTACGTGCCCGCGACTTCGTACGCATGGATTTTAATCGCACACACTCATAAGCAGGTTTTAAAAAAAGATTTTTGGAGTACTGTTTTTGTGTGTAGGTGGCACGGTGGTGTAGTGGTTAGCACTGTCGCCTTGCACCTCCAGGGTCCGGGTTCTCACCCCGGCCAGGATCGATTCCCGTCTCTGTGTGGATGGAGTTTGCATGTTCTCCCCGTGCTTAGTGGGTTTCCTCTGGGTACTCTGGTTTCCTCCCACATTCCAAAGACATGTAGGTTAGGCTAATTGGCTTTCCCAAGTCGCCCGTAGTGTGTAAGTGTGTGTATGTGTCTGTGCCCTGCGATGGATTGGCACCTTGTCCAGGGTGTACCCTGCCATGTGCCCTAAGTCTCCTGGGATAGGCTTCAGGCCCCCCGTGACCCTGTATAGATGATGAGTGAGTGAGAGTGTTTTTGTGTGTGTGTGTGTGTGTGTGTGTGTGTGTTTTGTGTGTGTGTGTGTGTGTGTGTGTGTGTGTGTTGTGTTTTACATATTGCTATTATGTCTATTTTACTCAAATAAATTAAATTGGTAAAGTATTTATTTATGCCTAATTAGTTAATTTATGAGTATATGAGTATATAATGAGTATATTTAAAAGCTGTATACTCTACTGTATATCCAGAGTGAAGGAAAGGACTAGAAATATCACTCTCACGCCCAAGCCTCGTTTTCTTTGAACTGTTGCTGTCTGGTCGATTATACAGAGCTCCGAACACCAGGACAGTCAGACACAAGAACAGTTTTCCCTCCAATTTACCTCATGAACGGTTAAACATTCTTCTCACTGTGCAAAAAATATACAGTATGTGCAAACTGCTGTGCAATACACTGTGCAGTACCATTGATATTTTTTTTGACCTATTTGGTAAAACCCCCACATCCTACTCCATTTGCTGTTAACTTTACGTGTGTGTGTGTGTGTGTGTGTGTGTGTGTGTGTGTGTGTGTGTGTGTGTGTGTGTGTGTGTGTGTGTGTGTGTGTGTGTGTGTGTGGTGTTTCTGATTCTGATTCTATTAAGAAGAACACTATTAGCATGGAAGGGTTAACAACTTACCATGCATACTACTGTATATGGCAGGGCCATATACCACTTGTGGTTTGGTGTGCATTTATATTAATAACAATCATTGAGTTTTTGACTGTTAAATGTTGCCCCTTCTAACTTCCAGGGGAGATCTCTGTCATAGTCATCGATGCTGTTTATATACTGCCTGATGCAGACACAAAGGCTGTAAATGTTTTATATCGATCCATCAATAACCTATTTGGAGGGTCTTTTTATTGTTGCTGAAGGCTAAGCAGATTAAAATAAACAACGTTCCGTCCCATTTTTTCCAACATGTGGATTTTGCTACAATGGACAGGTGAGGCTTTGACCAGAGGAAGCCATGTTAGCATTGTAGGACTGATTTGAATGCAGTCTCAAAGCACAATTTGGTCTGACAGCCATCAGGTCTGCAACAGGCTACAATAAAAACCTCAATGGAGCTATGAGTGGTAAAGAGAGCCTATGGACAAAAATTTAAGAGTCATTTCCGGGACCATAGAGTGACCAAGAGGTGGTGGCAGGAAATTCTGGTACAGTGTAGTACAGTAAAGGGTTGATCCTCATCCTTGTGACAATAGTACTTGAATTTCTTAATAATTAAAATAATTAGGCAATCGATATAATTAAATAGTGTGTGTGTGTGTGTGTGTGTGTGTGTGTGTGTGTGTGTGTGTGTGTGTGTGTGTGTGTGTGTGTGTGTGTGTAAATAATTTTAGGAATGAAAATGACAGTGTATTATTTAAAGTAACACAGAACATGCGTGGGTTGTTGACGGCGCAAGGGTTTTTTCCTACTTGCACATATCCTCCACCCTTCAGCTCCTCCTCCAGAGGCTTTATAAAATAGCAACACCAGATTCCTGAAGTCAGTTCACACAGATCCCACGGAGATCACTCACAAACATATATACGCACACACATATATTGCACGCAAGATGCGCTTCTTTAAAAAAAAACCGAACTTCGTGCAGAGGTCTCGGGCGAGCTCTATGTCTAGCTTTGCCTCTACCTCTACCTCTAGCTCTACTTCTAGCTCTATGTCTATCGATTCTTTGAGATCTTCACTGGATGCTGGTTCAGCGGTAATTTACTGCCTCACATGCGATCAGCCACTCAGCAGCCAATGTGTAATTAAGGGCACACACCGGGATCATCACCTGAAAGATCTGAAAGACGTAGTGCACAACCAAGTGGTAAGAACTGTTTTTTTTTTTTTTTCACTGTAATTGAAATAGGTTGAAATAAATCTTTGTTTTTGAAGGGTAATGCATAATGATGCTTATTCATCTTTACTAAATGTTTCACAGAAAAAACTAAATGAACTGTCCGGGTATCTGACATCCAGAGAAAGGAAATTTGGCGACCTGACACCGAGGATTGAAGCAGCAGAACGTGAGCTGGAGGTGAGATTTATCTCAGGGTGGTCCTAAGGAAAAAACACGAGAAATGAGACTAATAATAATAATAATAAGAATAATAATAATAATAATAATAATTAAACATTTTATAACGATTATGTCTGTGATTATGATTGCTTATTTAAATTCCCTGCGATGTCCAGGAGATGTGCAGCAGGACACAGGAGCTGCTTCAGCAGGAGTACCATACCCTGCGGACTTTGATCGAGCAAAATCAGCAGCAGGCTTTTTTCATCTTGAATGCACAGAAGCAATCAATCAAACGGCAACTTCATCAGCTGCTCGAGGACACGCAGAACTACCAGAGCAAGTCCACAGCCATGAGCGAGGACATAAAACAGCTTAGCAGCAGACAGGAGCATGAAAACCCAGCCAGCCTGCTGGTACACATTTTTATTCCCTCAATAAGTTTGGATCTACTATAAAAGCAACATTTCAGCACAATACTAATCACTTGCTTTTTATTTGCTTTCCGCAGGGGGAGATCAGCACAATTAAAACCAGGTGAATAACACACACATCTTAAATATTAAGTTATTAGATGTTTTGCTCATAAAACTTGGAGTCATTGAAAGACATTGTGGTTTTCTTGCAGCCTGCATACAATAAACGAGTTTTACTCCTCTGTGGAAAAGAAGCTAAAAGTCGATGACACAAGAATAAAAGCTCTGGAAAACTCCATCAAGAAAATAGTGGAAAAAAACAAAGAGCTTCTGCCACGACCATGGGAATGTAAGTGCATTCGGATATTTTTAATCAGGGTTAATATAACGATATTTATAAAAGTTAGTTTAGTGTTGAGAAATGTCTTTGGTATGACAATAATACAGTAGAAGAGTGTAGGGGTTTAATTTTAAAAGTCAATAAGAGACGGAACAGGAATGGACGTGTAACAAGCGGCCGAAGGTGATGCTATTATTTGTCACATTTGTACGGTCAAAAGTTTGGGCAGACCTTCTAATTCCATGGCTGTTCTTACATGGTAAAAGAATCCTGAAGGCATCAAAAATATGCAATAATCTCCTTTGAACAGTTGATAGTGAGATGTGTCTGCTACTCATGCTCCGTAAATCACTTGTAAACAATTTAATATGTGGTGCTTTAAATTTGTGATTTCTGAGGCTGGTAACTCTAAATACACTTTTGGTCTTGCTTTCTTATGATGGTCTTCTTGAGAGCCAGTTTCATCATCATTCAAATGCAACTGATAATACTGTTCCAGAACGGATGACTTTCATGTCTTAAAATAACAAATGGCCGCTGTTGTTCTTACTTAATTACCTTATACTATATGTGTTATTTCATAGTTTAGAAATGTCTAGTATTGTTCTAAAATGTAGAAAATAAGGCACTAAACAAAAACATCAAACTAGAGGATGCATGTAAACTTTTGATTGTTACTGTACTCTACAATACAGTGAAATTCCGTTTATTGTACTGTATGGTCCAATATGGTAGGACAGCCGAAAGTTAGCCATTATGTGGTGACCCCTGGGGCTGAGTGGGCAAGGGGGCCAGCTCAAGGGTCAAATGTGGCCATCGTTAACAGTTGGGAAATTACTTCTTATGGATGAAAGTTTATAATTATTGTCGAATAAAGTTTTTTTTATTAATATTTCAGATTTAGAAAAAATTACCTTGGATGAGAGTAAAGAGGAAGGGAATCTGCAGATCTCAGAGGACAAGACAGAGATGTCAGTGTGCCCTTCAGACAACCTGAGTAATACTTCTCGTTCATCGTGGATCAACCAGGAGGCATCTCAGAGCTTCAGTAAAGGCCTGCATTACTGGGAGGTGGATGTAGGAGGCTGTGAGAGCTGGCAAGTGGGAGTAGTGGAACAAAGCCAGGGTAAAGGCATCCATATTTTAGCTCTGTCCCAGGAAAGGAATTCATGGGTTCTGGAGTGCGATGGTGGCGAGCTCTCTGTGCTGCACAACAACGAATTCAGCAGGATCAAGGAGAGCAATGTTCAAACGCTCGGCGTGTTCCTGGATTGTGATAAAGGGCAACTGAAGTTCTACAATGTCAATACAGGCTGCATTATGCACTCATTTATTGCCAAGTTCAAGCATTTCGTTTGTCCTGTGTTCAGCATGCGTCCACAGAGAGACAGTATGGCACGACTGAAAATCTGCAACTTGCTTGATCATGATGACAGCGCACTGGATTCAAATACTTATGAGACAGTGAGTGAGGAGGATATAGACGTGTCTTATGAGAATTCAAATTAAATAAAATAAAATAAGTATTTTAGCAGGTATATTTATTTGATGTACTGTCTATTTATTATAAATACATTTAGACCATATGAAAAAATATTAATACATCCTATTTATTTCTATCCAGTACTGTAAAATGTTCATGTTTTATTAAATGTTTCAGTGACTATGGCACAATTTCCTCTTCTATTGGTATTGAAAGCTCTTTTTTTGGCATTTATCATGCCTGCATACCTAAAAGATTGACCTAACTAGGAATTAACAAAATCATGTATCACCTTTTATATGAAATGCAAACCATTTCCCAGTGTATAAGTGGATGTTCCATATAAAGTTTTAAAGCCGTTACTGCAAATGATCCTTGTGTTTTTACAATAAATCAATATTCATTGTGTCTGCAGCTCTCGTAGATTGTTGTTATTGATTTTGTTGACGTTTTCATTTTTCGGAGCGAGAATGATGTGGTCAGAAAGCCACTGTGGGTCTGGGAGTTTTGTTGAAATATCCGCAAACACGTTTTGTATGATTTAATGCATTGACGATAATAAAATGAAAATAAGCCTGATGCAGTGCAAGAGGGGAATTTTCCATCTACACGGCTGAGTAGTTGTTTCGCAAAGTTTTCTGAGGTGGTATTGTGCCACCTGGTGGACACACCTGTGATGAAACTACCTGTTCAAATACTTGTTAAACTAAAATTGTTTTATAGAGGTTACCTGTGTGTCCGACCGCATACATCTCTAGTTTAAGTGCAAAGGAAAGGACAGAATGGCCATATACAGTATTTAATGATGTGCATTGACTTAACACGTAAAGTATATCAAAGTTTGATTAATATTAAACACATGGTAGATAATAACAACAAACACTGCAATAATAAAATTCTACAATATATATATGATCTTCACTCCTCCAACGCCTTGCGATAAACAAAATATTTTGTTTGGCTATTGGCCATTAATGTGTAAAGAGTTTTTGGTGTGCCCACTCTTGAACATGTGACCTACAATTGACCATGGGAGAAACATGGAGTTTCTAAGTTGATCCCGACAAATTTAAGGGATTGCCCCTGATCTTTATTAATGGTTGAAGTGGAAATTGAAGGCATGCATTAAAGTCAAATGGCATGTTGCTGGGTATGGGTGGGATATGGGAAATGAAAATGTTGTCTTCTTTACCACTACCAGTCACAATACAGTAGGTGCTTGAATACCGTTGGCCATAAATTTGCTGATGCAGAGACTTGTTCCATTGTACAGTTTGGGGACCAAAATTTTATAGCAACATATTAAGTGATCCCACTTTTAAATGTCATAGATGTGGTGGAATTCTGGGCAGCTCCAAAGAAAAGAAAAATTCTGTATGGTAGTTAATGGCTTCTTTTTAATCAATAACAATATCAACCAATTTGTATGTATAGTGCAAAGTCCAGGCAGCTCCTGCAAATGCTGTTGCTGATTTTGTTGAGGTTTTCATTTTTCTGAGAGAGAACTGCCTTCAGGTCTGCAACAACCTATCTAATAGAGCTATATACTGTAAGTGGCAAAGAGAGCCTATGGACAAAAAATTCAGTCACTTTGGGGACTATATATAAAGCAAGAGGTGAAAGGAAATTCAGTCTGTAATTCACTGGTAAAGTCAGGAAATTCACTGGTAAAGTGTTTTACAGTAAAGGGCTGATCCACATTCTTGTGGCAATAGTATAGAATTTCTTAATAATCTGAATAATTAAAATAATTAGGCAATTAGTTGTAATTATATAATTATATTGTTCATATGTGTGTGTGCGAGTGCGTGCAAAAATCATTTTAAGAATCAACAGGGTACTGGATCATTTAAAGTAACAGAAAACGTGGTGATTTTTTTTTCTCCTTTTGACAAAATAATTTGTTTGTGCACAATTAAAACAACAAGAACGTTGAAAAAAAAAAAAAACTAATGACCATAGGTATGTGCAGGGTGTGTAAATCACCTGTGGTGACAGCAGAGAGATACTGCAAGGGGTTTTTCCTAGACAATAATGCAAACCAGGAAGTACCTGCACATATCCTCTACCCTTCAGTTCCTCCTCCAGAGGCTTTATAAAATAGCAACAGCAGATTCCTGAGGTCAGTTCACACAGATCACACACAGAGATTACGTACACACGTGTATTGCAGACAGGATGCGCTTCTTTAAAAACAAACACAATTCCATGCAGAGGTCTCGGGCGGGCTCTATGTCTAGCTTTGCCTCTAGCTCTACCTCTAGCTCTAGCTCTAGCTCTAACTCTATCTCTCCTTCGAGATATTCACTGGATGCTGGTTCAGCCGTACTTTACTGCCTCACATGCGATCAGTCGCTCAGCAGCCAATGTGTAATTAACGGCACACACCGGAATCATCACCTGAAAGACCTGAAGGATGTAGTGCATGATCAAGTGGTAAGTCCTTTTTTTTTCTTCCACTTTAATTGAAATTAGTGAAAACACTCCTTCCAATGTCTATGCAAAAAATATTTATATAATACATAAATATATTTATTACACCTCTCAGGTCGCAGGTATAATAAATTATAATACATTTTTATGTTTATGAAGGGTAATACATAATGGTTTTTATTCATCTTTGCTCAATATAACAGAAAAAAATTTATGAACTGTCCGGGAATCTGACATCTAGAGAAAGGAAGTTGGGCGACCTGACACCGAGGATTGAAGCAGCAGAACGTGAGCTGGAGGTGAGATTTATCTCGAGGTGGTCCTCAGGAAAAAACATGAAAAATGAGCATCAAGAGCTAAATAACATCCAAAATCACAACAATAACAATAACAACAACAACAACAACAACAATAATAATAATAATAATAATAATAATAATAATAATAATAATAATAATAATGATGAAAAACCTTATAACTATTCCCTGCGATGTCCAGGAGATGTGCAGCAGGACACAGGAGATGCTTCAGCAGGAGTACCATACCCTGCAGACTTTGATCGAGGAAAATCAGCAGAAGACTTTTTTCATCTTGAATGCACAGAAGCAATCAATCAAGCGGCAACTTCATCAGCTGCTCGAGGACACGCAGAACTACCAGAGCAAGTCCACAGCCATGAGCGAGGACATAAAACAGCTTAGCAGCAGACAGGAGCGTGAAAACCCAGCCAGCCTGCTGGTACACATTTTTATTCCCTCAATAAGTTTGGATCTACTATAAAAGCAACATTTCAGCACAATACTAATCACTTGCTTTTTATTTGCTTTCTGCAGGGGGAGATCAGCACAATTAAAACCAAGTGAGTAACACACACATCTTAATTATTCAATCATTAGATGTTTAGCTCATAAAACTGAGCTAGACCAGGATCTTGGAGTCATTGAAAGACATTGTGGTTTTTTTGCAGCCTGCATACAAT
This sequence comes from Clarias macrocephalus, assembly GCA_011419295.1. Classification (NCBI taxonomy): domain Eukaryota; kingdom Metazoa; phylum Chordata; class Actinopteri; order Siluriformes; family Clariidae; genus Clarias; species Clarias macrocephalus. The sequence goes on along the minus strand of JAAGKR010001023.1, from coordinate 54,552 downwards.
AAACAAGTTTTACTCCTCTGTGGAAAAGAAGCTAAAAATCGATGACACAAGACTAAAAGCTCTGGAAAACTCCATCAAGAAAATAGTGGAAAAAAACAAAGAGCTTCTGCCACGGCCATGGGAATGTAAGTGCATTCGGATATTTTTAATCGGGGTTAATATAAAGATATTGATATAAGCTAGTTCAGTGATGACATGAGAAATGTCTTTGGTATGACAATAATACAGTAGAAGGGTGTAGAGATTTAATTTCAGCAATAAGAGAGGAAACAGGAATGAACATGCAAAATGGAATAGAAGATGACGCTATTATTTGTCACATACAGTATGCACAGTCAAAAGTTGAACAAAAACATTGAATTAGAAGATGCATCTAAACTTTTTGACTGGTACTGCATGCTACAGTATGTTCCAACATGTAAGGACATTCGGGTCAAAGCCGAAAGTTAGCCATGATGTGGTGCCGCCGAAGCTGAGTGGGCAAGGGCTCAAGCTCAAGGGTCAAATGTGGCCATCATTAACAATTGGGAACTTAATTCTCATGGATGAAAGTTTATAATTAAAGTCTAATGAAGTATTTTATTATAATTTCAGTTTCAGAGAAAATTACCTTGGATGAGAGTAAAGAGGAAGGGAATCTGCAGATCTCAGAGGACAAGACAGAGATGTCAGTGTGCCCTTCAGACAACCTCAGTCATACTTCTCGGTTATCATGGATCAACCAGGAGGCATCTCAGAGCTTCAGTAAAGGCCTGCATTACTGGGAGGTGGATGTAGGAGGCTGTGAGAGCTGGCAAGTGGGAGTAGTGGGACAAAGCCGGGGTAAAGGCATCCAAATTTTAGCTCTGTCCCAAGAAAGGAGCTCATGGGTTCTGGAGTGCGATGGTGGCGAGCTCTCTGTGCTGCACAACAACGAATTCAGCAGGATCAAGGAGAGCAATGTTCAAACGCTCGGCGTGTTCCTGGATTGTGATAACGGACAACTGAAGTTCTACAATGTCAATACAGGCTGCATTATGCACTCATTTATTGCCAAGTTCAAGCATTCTGTTCGTCCTGTGTTCAGCATCCGTCCACAGAGAGACAGTATGGCACGACTGAAGATCTGCAACCTGCTTGATCATGATGACAGCGCACTGGATTCAAATACCTCAGAGACAGTGAGTGAGGAGGGTGTAGACGTGTCTTACGAGAATTCGTGATTAAAATAAGTGTTCTAGCATGTATATTTATTTGATGTACTGTCTATTTATTTAAAACATATTTAGACCATATGAAAAATATTAGTAAATCCTATTTATTTCTATCCAGTAATGTAAAGCTTCTATCCATGTTTTATTAAATGTTTCAGTGACTATGGCACAATTTCCTCTTCTATTGGTATTGAAAGCTCTTTTTTTGGCATTTATCATGCCTGCATACCTAAAAGATTGACCTAACTAGGAATTAACAAAATCATGTATCACCTTTTATATGAAATGCAAACCATTTCCCAGTGTATAAGTGCATGCTTCATATAAAGTTTCATATATTTTATACTTGAAGTGTTACTGCAAGTAATCCTTGTGGGGTTTTTTTTTTTTTCAATAAATTAATATTCATTGTGTCGGCAGATTTCGTAGATTGCTGTTGTTTTATTTTTTTGGAGCAAGAATGACGTGTTCACAAAGCCACTGTGGGTCTTGGAATTTTGTTGAAATGTCAGTGAACACTTTAAGTATGATTTCTTGCACTAATCATGATAGCCTGATGCAGTGTCAGAGGGGAATTTTCCATGTACATGGCTGAATAGCTTTTTGACAAAGTTTTCTTAAGTGGTATTGTACCACCAGGTGGACACGCCTGTGACAAAACTATCTGTACAAACACTGGTCAAACTAAAATTGTTTTATATACTAGAAGTTACCTGCGGCTCTGTCCGCATACATCTCTAGTTGGAATGCAAGGGAAAGAACAGAAAGTCTCTATAATTATTGATGTTTATGCACTTAAGACGTAAAGTACTGAATTGTTAAGTTTTATTAATATTAAACAAATGGTATTCCATAACAACAAATGATGTATTTGAAAGATAGATATTAAAAGATAGTAACAACAAACACTGCAATAATAAAATTCTAATGGACTACAGTATATATGATCTTCACTCCTCCAACGCCTTGCGATAAACAAAATCTTTAGTTTGGTTATTGGCCATTAATGTGTAAAGAATTTTTGGTGTGCCCACTCGTGAACATGTGACATACAATCGACCATGGGAGAAACATTTCTACTGTAAGTTGATCTTGACAAATTTAAGGGATTGCCCCTGATCTTTATTAATGGTTGAAGTAGAAATTGAAGGCATGCATTAAAGTCAAATGGCATGTTGCTGGTTATGAGATATGGAAATGAAAATGTTGTCTCCTTTACCACTCCTGGTCACAATACAGTAGGTGCTTGAATAACATTAAGCAACATATTAAGTGATCCCACTTTTAAATTTAATAGATGTGATGGAATTCCGGGCAGCTCCAAAGAATTGAAAGATTCTGTAGGGTAGTTAATGGCTTCTTTTTAATCAATAACAATATCAACCAATTTGTATGTATAGTGAAAAGTCCAGGAGGCTCTTGCAGAATGTTGTTGTTGATTTTGTTGAGGTTTCCATTTTTTGGAGAGATAATTGCTTGTTCACAAAGCCACTGCTGGTCTTGGAATTTTGTTGAAATATCTTTCAACACTATTTGTATCATTTTGTTGACTGATGACGACATTACAAACTTTTGATTGGTTTTATGTAGCCTGAGATGTGATTTTACTGACACAGACACAGGATGAAGAATTTAGATGGGAACTTTTATTCCCGACTGCACTTTAATTAACAGCCGACGCTTTCAGGTAATTGCACGTTCGTGTTTCTTAAAAGGCCAGCGTTACATTTCTTCAGTAAATGAAAACCTCACTAATACACACCATACAATATGTGCAATGCGTTCAAACAGGGGCACGAATAACCACTCCGGTGATTAACAGGTCAGCTTTTCAACCTGTTTACATATATGTACAAGCATGAGGATGTGAGTGACTTTGACAGAGGGACTTAAAACTAAATTGGAGGTGAGAGACTGTTCAAATATCAAAACGCCAAAATCACAATCCAAAAACAATCTTTGTCCAACACAACCAACACCTCCTCTACATGCCTCCTCTTTCCCGCGGCTCTCTCCTGTTTATATATGGTCGCGTTAATTGATGACGTCACTCTCAGGGCGGAAGCCGATGTACGGAGAGCCCGAAAACTTTAATTAGTTTTCTTTTTTTTTTTTTTACTCAGCGGTAATACATTACTTCAAACAAAACATACTTAAGTAAAATTAAAATAACCAATTTTGAAAGCTACTTATATACAAAAATACATTTTTTTTTACATTGCAATGTTGGCATATAGCAACATTAATTAAAAAAAAATTTTCAATTCATTTTTTTCCATATTATATTATAATAATTATATATGCCAACATTGCAACATTCAATGACAACTTACTAAACTGACCTTGACATGTTTCCTCAGGTTAGAAGTTGTGTTTTTATATGCTGAAGTGTGTGTCTGTTTTGGCAGATAGACAAGACCCCACAGTATGAAGCTATTCTTTTCTCAACTCTTAACTCATCTTTATTTGTATAGCATTTTAACAACAAGAATGGCCCAAAGTGCTTCACATAAATAATAAAATAATATAGTAATATAATAAAAATAAAATAAAATAGATAAATAAAATTTTATAAAATTATAAAAAAATAATAAAATAATATGAAAAAAGAACATAATTAAAATCACATCACACACATATCTAATCAAACAATATGTTAAATCAACATCTCATGTTGGTTTAAATGACAGAGAAAACATGTGAGCTTTGAGATTAGATGTGGCCTCACGAATGGTCAAGGGTAGGTCATTCCACAGTTTGGGTGCCGCCACAGAGAACGCCCGATCACCCCTGAGCTTGCACTTGGTCTTGGGAACCATAAGCAAAAGTTTATCTGATGATCTGAGAGACCGGGATGGAGCATATGGCTTAAGCAGATCTGAGAGGTAGGGCAGCGCAAGGCCATGTAAACATTTAAACGTGACCAAAAGAATTTTTACATTAATTTGGTAATGTACCGGGAGCCAATGAAGAAAAGCCAGAACTGGAGAGATATGTTCTCTTTTACGTGTAGACATTAATAGTCAAGCAGCAGAATTTTGGATCAGCTGTAGCCGATGTAATGTTGCCTGAGAAACCCCAAAATACAGGGCATTACAGTAATCAATGCGAGTGGCGATGAAGGCGTGGATGGCTATTTCGAAAAGCCTAAAGGACAAAACAGGTTTAAGTTTTGCCAATTGACTTAACTGAAAGAAATTGGACCGAACCACAGCACTGATCTGTTTATCAAATTTAACGCCACGGTCAAAAATAACACCTAAATTCAATGCTGTGGGTTTAACATACTGATCCAAAGCTCCTAAATCCAGAGGTGGAACTCTACCCCTGGCATCAGGACCAAATACCAAAACCTCTGTCTTTTTATTGTTAAAATGTAAAAAATTTGCCTTTATGTCATCTAGACAAGTTAACAGAGCCTTGACAGAGTAGCCTTCCTTCTGTTTTAACGGGAGATAAATTTGACTGTCATCTGCATAGCAATGAAAGGAGATGCCATGTTTTCTCAGGATATAGCCGAGCTGCAACAAATACAACAAGAAAAGAAGGGGTCCAAGGATAGAACCCTGTGGGACCCCATATGTAAGAGGAGCTGATGAGGACTCCAGATCTCCAAGACTAACAGAAAATGTTGTCTAGATAATGGTCTACTGTATCAAAGGCAGCTATTAAATCAAGCAGTAGAAGAATCACAGAATCACCAGAATCAGTAATACGATAGATTTAAAACCCTTAACAAAGCTGTTTCAGTACTGTGAAGAGTCTTGAAACCAGATTGAAAGACCTCAAGAGTTCCATGCTCACTAAAATAACTTATTAGTTGTGTATAAACTACTTTCTCCAGAATCTTAGACAGAAATGGTAGCTTGGAGATTGGTCTGTAATTAGAAAAAACAGATGGATCAAGATTAGGTTTGCACGACTGCATGTTTAAAATTTCTGGGTACCACCCCAGATCCCAAGCTGCTATTTATAATATTTAAAACTATAGGACCTAGAATGGGAGCCAACTCTTTAAAAAGATGTGGAGGAATGGGATAAGCAGGAGATCCTGCAGACTTCTTAATATTAATAATCTTTAACAGTAAGGAAAGAGAGATAGGCTCAAACTGGTTAAAAACAGCAGAGCTAGAGACAGAAATGGAGATAGATGGGTCACATGCAGGAGATGTAATAATAACCCTTGTAGAAGAAACCTTATCAATAAAAAACTGGAGAAAATTTTCACACACTGCATAAGAGCTATTGAAACCGACAATTTGGGGACCATTAAGAATTGAGAACTTTTGTAAGTGAAACATGCTTTGTATATGATTGCAGGGATGCTGGTTGAATATTTTTTTCCTCCGCTATGATGCCAGTTTGAGTGTGGTCATGTGACTATGTGTGGTTATTGTTACTGCGGCTTATTGGTCAAACAGAGTCATGTGATTATTGTTGCTGCATCTGATTGGTGAAATAGTTGCGGTAGATCTACCCGTGGCATGTGTAGAATAGTGATGGGAAGTTTTAATCATTTTAGTGACTTGGTTCTTTGAATCTTGTTCATCAAAATGAACAAATCTTTTTTTGAGTCATTTACAGTAGTTCATTTTGTTCTTTTGACCAGTAATAAAATAAAAAAGACCCCAACACGTCTACATACACAAATGTTGGCTGTAGTTCCAGTAATGAAAATATTACAATGCAGCTAAGGAAATATTATATACAGAATGAGCAGCTTACCATCATATATTCTAGTCCGAGTCGTTTGTTCTTTTGAATCTATTTCACTGCATAACGTCTATGGGAGTCACGTGACAAAAGAACGAACGACCCGGACTTGGAAGACTCATTGAGGTGAACCGTTCAATACTGTTTCCTGTACATAACCTACGGAGGTTTGCGATGATTTGCACATACGCGCCCAGTAGAAAATGAACGAATCATTCTCTGAGACTACTCGTTCTTCTGAGTCACATTAAAGCTTCTTTCAAAAAGAACGAATCATTCATGAACGACCCATCACTAGTGTAGAATGGTTAGAAAAATAACAAGTAAAGTGTAGCCGAAGGTAGCGGAGTAAGAGTAGCGTTTCTTCTTCACAAATCTACTTAAGTAAAAGTTAAAATTATAGTGCAGTAAAACTACTCCTAGAAGTAATTTATTATCAAAAAGTTAATCAAGTAAATGTCACTGAGTAAATGTAACTCGTTACTACCTATCTCCGATCAATAACCTATAAACCACATATTCAGACCCATTATTTACAACGTGGATTTTGCTACAATAGGTGCCCATATAATTGGGTCATATGTGCACAAATGTGATGAATGACCCCCATTTCGGCTCATCTGACCACATTTCCCTGATGCTAATACCAGCTTATACTGCATATACTATATATATTTGCTTATGAGAACAAAGCCCTCCTCAAAGCAGGTGAGGGTTTTGCCAGAGGGAGCAATGTTAGCATTGTAGGACTGCTTTGAATGCACTCAATGGACTTTGTTTCACACGGATGCCAACAAAGAAGCCATGGGTGACCTCAGGACTGCCTTTAGGTCTGCAACAGCCTACCTCAATAAAGCTATATACTGTAAGTGGCAAAGAGAGCCTATGGAAAAAACAAAAAATTCTATCTGCCACTGGCACAGCGCAGTACAGTACAAAGCTGATCCTCATTCTTGTAGCAATAGTATTGAATTTCTTAATAATCTCAATAATTACAATAATTAGACTTTTAATTAATAATTATATAATTAAATTGTGCATATATGTGTGTGTGTGTGTGTGTGTGTGTGCGTGTGTGTATAATTTTAAGAATGAAAACGGCACTGGATCATTTAAAGTACTACAGAACATTCGTGGGTTATTGAATGGTTCAGGAATTTCTCTTGTGCCGCCCCCTCCTTGACCCAATTACATTTTTGTGGATAATTAAAACAACAAGAAAATTTTAAAAAATTTAAAACTAAAGACCATAGGTATGTGCAGGGTGTGTAAATCACCTGTGGTAACAGCAGAGAGATATTGCAAGAGGTTTTTCCTAGATGATAATGCAAACCAGGAAGTACCTGCACATATCCTCTACCCTTCAGTTCCTCCTCCAGAGGCTTTATAAAATAGCAACAGCAGATTCCTGAAGTGAGTTCACACAGAGATCACACACATACATATACACGCACACATATATTGCACACAGGGTGCTGCTCTTTGACTTATCAAGACAGGATGCGCTTCTTTAAACACAGACACAACTCCATGCAGAGGTCTCGGGCGGGCTCTATGTCTAGCTTTGCCTCTAGCTCTACCTCTAGCTCTAGCTCTAACTCTATGTCTATCTCTTCTTCGAGCTATTTGCTGGATGCTGGTTCAGCGGTACTGTACTGCCTCACATGCGATCAGCCACTCAGCAGCCAATGTTTAATTGAGGACACACACCGGAATCATCACCTGAAAGACCTGAAGGATGTAGTGCACGACCAAGTGGTAAGAGCTGTTTTTTTCCACTTTAATTGAAATAGGCGAAAACAAAGTCTATGCAAAACTATTTATCTAATAAATCAGATATAAATATATGTATTACACATCTCAGGTCGCAGTGATAATAAATGATAATAAATCTTTATGTTTATGAAGGGTAATACATAATGATGTTTATTCATCTTTACTTGATGTATCACAGAAAAAACTAAATGAACTGTCTGGGAATCTGACATCCAGAGAAAGGAAGTTTGGTAACCTGACACCGAGGATTGAAGCAGCAGAGCGCGAGCTGGAGGTGAGATTTATCTCAAGTTGGACCTCATAATAATAATAATAATAATAATAATAAT